>JAOTIZ010000005.1:10702616-10713881 GCA_027123425.1 Erythroxylum panamense
AGCCATGTTTACGACGGATTATTCTTTCGTCGGATTCCGTCGGTAACTATAATCTCCGACGGAACCTACCTTTTCTCTGACGGAATATTCCGTCGGAGAACGTGACTTTTCTTGTAGTGCATGGTTATTTCTCTTAAAAGTTGAATAATTGCTCTATAGATACTGTTGGAGGCTAGACGCATGAACAACTCGTAGTTGACACATAAAAAAGGTTTCGAAAGGATTTTCAACAGGAATATCAAATTAGGTACGATTTTATATTTTATTATTTGAGTTTAATTTTTCAAGTTATTTGATTATCAGGATCAAATTGAAAATTGTAAAAAATAATTCGTTGCTCCCGTGATTCAATTATGATTGGTTTCCCAATAGATTGCTCGACCATTGACTTAATCCACCAGACCTGTAAAAAATGCTTGGAAGAATCTACCATTTTCAACTACCACTTCTGCTTAAAGCAATTCTTGGCAAGAAAGTGACCAACCTATTAGTTTATGTCCTATAGTTATCGATTAGTTGTAGTTTAGTGACAAATAATTTAAAGAAATTCTTCATCTTGTACATATATAGATGTATATGATAAAGTCCATGGGATAATTATACATTGCAAATAAAATTATAATGAAATCATAATTATGAGATTTATATTGCATTTATGTATTATCCCTAAATTGTTTATAGTTATTATTCTATTAAGATTGAATATTAATAAAAACATTAAAAAGCTAGCACAAGTTATTTTTTCCTTATGAAGGAAGTAATCGATATCATAGGCTAAAGTATGAAGATACTAAACAAACGTGTGAATGTTTATTTGAGAACAAGTTCACTGAACTGACCTAACATGAGAAATTCATTTGAAACATTACTTATATGTCTCTGAAAATTTTTATTGTGATGATTATATGAGTGATCTTTTGACTCAAAGTCTCCAAAGTTATCTTATATATGAATTGCTATGTTTTGATATGATTTACAACCTATTCTAATCATAGGTTGGTTAGTTGGTAATTATTGAATGTAGCATGAACTATATGGAGATAGTTGTGTAATCAAAACATCATTCATCATTTTAAAGAAATTAGGGAGAATGTTCTATTATTCTCAATTAGTATTGATTCGAGAAATCTTTGGCCAAGATGGAATAACGTTTTGTAAATAGTTTACAAATTTCATTAATTGAATCGATAACTAATGACAAAGAACTAATATGATTAAACTCAAAAGGAGTAGACATTAATTTCATACTTTATCTAATCGAAATATTATATGATAAAATGATTGAATTATATGAAAAAAAAAATTATACACGAAAAGGTTAGTTAAAACCACTTTAATATTCCTAAGTATTTAGGTGGTCATGATGCGTTGCTAGATGATAATCTTGATTTATCATTATAAATTTTTTAATTGGAGAATTAAAGATCAATTAAAAAGAGTTTTAATTTATCTAATTCTAATTATGAATTAGAGTTTATAATCATTGCCAATATATTTGAAAACCTAATGGGCCTCACATAAAGAGCGGATTGAAGAGAGCAAAGCTATTTTAACTAAGTTAGACTTTATTATAAAGTTTGAGAAAAAATTATGATTAAATATGAAATATTTAATAAATAAAGATTCTCATATTGACCTTATTTGAGCATAATTTTTATTTAATTAGAATTATTTATAAATCTATTTAAAGTTTAATTGAAATTAAAATTTATTTCAATTAAATTACTAAAATATTTAAACTTATTATAAATAAGTTTAAGCTCTAAAAGAGTGCTGTAATTTTAATCAAATTACTAAAATATCTAAAACTTATTATAAATAGGTTAAGTTTTAATGGAGCAAATACTTGTTTAATTTTCTTTGTAAGAGTTATAGAGTTCTCACAACCTGTTATATAGATATTGTTAGAGGCCAGAAACTTGAGCGTCTACGATGGTTAAGATGGATCAGTTTCGGAAACAGTTTAAAGAATACAACAAAAATATGATTAAATTTTAAAATAAGGTACAAATTAAAATCCGTACTTAATTATAATTTTATGTTAATCATTTTATAAAAATAAAGTAATCTTAAGTTTAGAAAATAAAAGTATGAAAAATTTTATAATTATTTCGATACGGTTAAAATTAAATTGCCACCCACTTTCTCAGCACAACCTGTCATGGCCCAGCCATCGTCAACTTGAAGTGTCACTGGACAACGCAACAAACACCATTTATCACATCAACGACTTGTTGTGTAATGTATCTTCGACCCTTTTGCCCGTAGCTGTCTCATGGACTGATGCTTCGTGACATTGGTAGACAGTATCGCAGCTTTTTCTGACAGGACAGTATACTGTTGTTAATGTTAAGGCGAGTGCAGTAATGCCAGCGTCTACAACATGTGAAGGAAGGGTTCACGGAGCGAAAAGGACGTGTTTCTCCACTAACGAAAGACAACTATAATCTTTTCCAGTTGTCCGATAAAGCTCTGTGTATCATCCGCCTGTTTAATATGGATTTTGCTCGTAGTTAATTAGCAAGTTTTTGTTTATGCATTTCTCTCGTGTTTAGTTACTATACCTCCGCATATGGACTATGTTTGGGGGACTTAAGATTCCCCGACAAAATTGTTATGCAGCACTCGTAACTACCAGGCCATCATTATTTAATAAATATTGTACTTAAATCCATTTAAGTTTGTAAGTGCTGGTAAGAGTGTTATTAAATATTAGTTGCAACATTTATGGGACATGTGAGACCTAGTATATACAGAAAAGTGAATTGATTCTTAACAAAAATAATGAATGGATGGGTTGCTACTGCAGGAATCCTCCTTCTCCATTAGTTATGGCATCCTATCTGCATTCACATGTTTCTGATAAAATCCAGGCGACAGGGGTATGTATGTTGGCATTTCATCATATGAAAAGTTTCAACCTCAACTTGTAGGCTTTTATTGTTGTGTTGATCATTAAATCTTTTATCACTGTTTGCATTATTATTTTCTCTACTCTAAAATTCTGTTAAATGATAATTTTTTAATATTTTGATAATTTCTAAAAATATTAATTTAACTCATGATTTTTTTGTAATATTATGTTAATTATTATCACAATAATATCTATGGCACCTTAAATTCTAATTTTATTATATTTTGTTCATCTTTCATTATTTGAAAAGTCACTCCATCTTACATATAGGAAATTTAGACATACTAAATTCCTTATCAAGTCCACATAACTTTTTTTAATCAGATAACATTTCAAAAGAATTAGGAAATAATAGATATTTTCTTATTTTTAATAATTCTAAATAAAAACTTCTTATAGCAAATACATAAAAAGTATAAAAAAAAAATTATCCCCGTTAATCTAAATTGCTTTTCTTAATTCCAAACAAACGTTAACTCATTTTTCTCTATCACTTAAAATTTTGCATCTCACTAACATGTTAATGGTAAAATTGGAGCCATTAATTATTTATGCTCCAGTCAAGGAGTAGGACTAAATTCCTACATTATTCACCAATTCCACACCATTTTCTATATGAATAACATTGGCATCCTTCAAAAGGTTGACTTGTGGTAAAATTGATCTGGTGTCAGAATAATATAGCTAGAAGTTAAGGAGTACTAAGACAATGTTGAAGAAGGGAAGAGGCTGATATAGTTAAAAATGATGTCATTTGATAGAAAAATTATGTTGAACTAATAAAACATGTGTAAATAGTTTGTAGGGTGAGTGACAATGACCACACTAATTATTGATGCAAGAGATGTTACTAACTTTTGACTTGATTGACTTTTTATTACTCTCTCTCTCTCAACTCTTTATTTCAAAATGATACTCAAGTTAATCAGAATATGGAGGAAGATAGGTGCACTATGAACAACAAATTCTCAATTCCCTTGATAGAGGAGCTACTAGATGGGTTAAGAGGTGCTAAATTCTTTTCTAAATTGGACATGAGATTAGTTATCACTAAATTCAAATGTTTGATGGAGATACTCAGAAAACTATCTTCAAAGACTCATAAAAATGCATTATGAGTTTTTGGTTATGTCTTTTAGTTTAATCAATGCTCCTTCTACCTTTCAAAACCTAATGAATTTGTAAATACTATTTGGGTAAGTTTGAGCTAGTATTTTTTATAAGATTATGGTTTATAAGTGTTTGCTAGAATAAAATGTGAAACACCTTCATTAAGTCTTACAAAATTGAGAAACCAATATCTATTTGTGAAGAAATTCAGATGCTCTTTTGGTGCTAAAAGCATATAGTAATTAGGCCAATTCATATAAAATAGGGTTCCAACAAATCTAAAAAAATGTCTATAATACAGAGTTGACAAATTTTAGTGAATTTAAAGCAACTTAGGAAATTTTCAAGATTGATAGGATATTATAAATGGTTTATTAAGAGATATGGAAAATTGAGTAAGCCCTTAACATTGTTAAAGAAAAACACTTTTAAATGTTGGCTTTGTCTAATTTTGATAAGTTATTTATAATGGGAATTAATGCAAGTGAGAGTGGACTAAGCGCAGTTTTGATGCCAGAGGATCACCATAATGGCTATGTTAGCAAAGCTTTATCTAAAAGGTATAGGCATATGTCAACTTATAAGAAGGAATTATAGCCTTGGTGGTATCCATCAAACACTAGTCTAATTATGCAATAGGAGATTAATGATATAGACCAGCTACAAAAGCATAAACTATTTGCTTGAGTACAAGATCACTACTCATTTCTAACAAACTTGGTTGCTTAAGTTTCCTAGTTTTGGTTTTGAAAATTGATATAAGAAAGGAATGGATAACACTGTAGTTGATGGATTATCAAATGTAGATAGTGGGAAATTGTATGCTCTGATGGTTTCTCAAATTCATAACTTTTTGTTGTAAGAAACTAGTAAGAGGTGAGACACAAGTGTAACTTTATAGTTTTTGACATAGAAATATAATAAGGAGAGTTGTAGAATTCAACTTACACTTGGTGTAATAATTTACTTTGTTATAAAGGCATATTAATAGTGGACGATGAAATTTGTATAGATTTGTCCCTCTTATACATGTTCTATATTGGTGAATGATTCTAAACTTTTGATGATGGATTATACTTAAAAGAACTAGGAGGGAGCTCGTCAATTTTTCAATATTATATTTGATGTATTTAGAATAGGATGAGTAATTGTAGATAAGTAAAGTTCAAAGTTAGAGTTTATAATGGATGAATGGGCTGGTGTTAAGCTTCAACTTTATCAATATAATAATGTGCAATAGAGAATAAACCATAAATTATATTATTTGTTAGTGTCATTTAGGGTTCTATAGTAGGTATGTAAAGTTTCTTACCATCTTGAACTTCCCTAGGATTCCAAGATTCGTGACACTTTTCAAAATTAAGAAATATGTAGTTGAGGTATGATGATTCAACCCCACCATCTTGGAGTAGCTTAATATGTTTTGAAACATTTAGTGACTAACTATGAAAGGCACGCAGTTAAGCATCAGCATAAAAAAAATGGGATAAGTTTTGTTCTAATGGTCACTTAATGATAAATGTGATGTTTCATGGCAAATTTTATACAAATTACAACAACGTTATGTTGAAACTTTGTGGAAAAAAATTATTGAGTGAATCATTCTTACAACTTAAAAAAAAGAGGAATTCTAAAATGATGTCAAAGAAAAGGGAGGTTGATATAGATAAAAACAATATTATCTAATAGAGGATTTAATCTAAAGTAATAGGACATATAAACATATAGTTGTAAGGGTATGTGTTAATGGCTATTAATGGTCATTCATGGAAGAGATGTAACTAACTTTTGACTCAACTAAATTTATGTTACTTTCTCTCTCTACTCTTTATTTATTCTTCCTTTCTAACTTTGAAACCAACTAAATCCATAAATCAAAAACCCTAGTTTGATTCTTGAAATTAAGATGTAGCAAACAAACTTTAACATCATCCAATAATAGTTTGATAGGCTTCTTTACAACCTCAAATGAAACAATGGTACATCCTTCTTTTACAACTTGAACTCCCACAATCCCTGATGTTCCTCTATATATTTTGAGGTTGTGATTCTTTTCCCTAATTGGATAGATGATATTTTAATATATGGGTTATTGTCATGTCGATGAATTTTTCTATAATATTTGGTAGAAGGTTGGTTTTATTTGGTACAAGGTTGAATGTATGTTTTAGTCCCTAACATTTATACTAAATATTAACTTAGATTAAAAGTGCGGGAACATTATAAAAAACTATAATATTTAAAAATTAATTGAATTAAAAATCTCAACTGATGAAACTCTTAACTTTGTTGGGGTTCTGTTATTTAGAACTTTTTATTAATCTTTTCACTTTTGATATTATTCACAATATCATATGGAGTCCGAGTGGTACTAAGCCCTTCTTTTAAAATAAGCCCTCTTTTTTCCTTTATTTTTTTGCCTTTTCCATAAAACCATACTACTCCTTGTTTTGATATTGTTAATTAAAATCTTGAATTTTGATTTGAGTCCTCAATTTTCAATAAAACCTCAACATTTGTCTAGTTTGAAACATCAACTATAAAATCATTAGGAAGAAAGCATGAAAAGCATGAACTCTATCCTTGCTTTCATTAAATATTACCAGTAAACCGTCTCTTTTAGATTATCTAAAATTGCATTGTAAAAAAAGGATTATTTATCTCATATCTAAAGAGGGCACACTCTTTGCTTGACCTATTTTAATTAAAAAAAAAGAACTTATTCGACTATTTCATCTTTATCATCATTAGGTATATACTCAATTTTTATCTGAGGGCACACTCTTTGCTTGACCTATTTTAATAAAAAAAAGAACTTATTCGACTATTTCATCTTTATCATCATTAGGTATATACTCAATTTTTATCTTTTTCATTGCTTATGTTGCATCATTTATTGGGCCATTGTGATTTAAATTAGAACATCAACCATTTACCCAGTAGTTGCATTTATAAGCCTACCATTCTTTTCCATGCTATACATCATATCCTACTTATCATTGTCTTCTTTTACAATCACTTTTGATGACTTTGTAACCACCTTCTTCTCTAGCCATCTCCTAATAGGTTGTGCTCTGTATACCTATATGTGATAGACACACAAATAATCAGCAAAATTTAGTTTTCTTTTTTGTTTAATTTTGTCCATAAAGTTAAGTAATTTCATAAGAGTCTACTAATCCATCTTTTTTCCTTTTCCCCTGTTGGACCTTGTATATTGGTTAATTCTTTTCTTATTTCCTTCAATGCTTAGTGGGTTCGCAAGTCTTATGAATATTTGTTGGTAGTTTTGGACGTAAAAATGGGTGTTTATCAGACTAAACGTATTAGTAGGGCTGAGCATTATTCGGGCCGGCCCGATTACCCTGCTTGGCCTGAATTAATTCGGGTAAGCAAATGTTAAATTTCGGGTAATTCGGGCCGGGACGGGTAACTCCGAAAAAATTCGGGCCTACCCGATTACCCGAATTAGGTTTAAAAGAATTATGAAATAAGATAATTAGGATAATTCGGATAAATCGGGTCAGGGATAATTCGGGTAAATCGGGCCGGGTAAATAGGTAATTCGGGTAAATCGGACAGGGTAAGTTCGGGTAATTGAAAATTTGGGTTCGGGCCGGGGAAAGGAAAAATTTTCGGGTAATTCGGGCCGGGCCTGAACAGTAAAAATTGGGTCCGAATTACCCGAATGCTCACCCCTACGGATTAGTTGGGAAGACTTTAATTTTTTTAGAGATTAAATGCAATTTGAAGTGTTTTTAAAGTTTTCACTCTTATTTCGTACATGTCACCTGTCTTCCATAAAAGAAATAATCACTGACTATTAATATCGTAACGATTTATATAATTAGTTATTGTGAATGTATACAAAGCATAAATTGTTCTTCTATCCATGATATTCAAAACATTATTAAAGTTAATTATCTACAAGAAAATTTTTATAATTGTTGGTTATAATTGTTGTTATATCTGGTCTTCTCCTTTTCTCTAATATAATGCAAAGTTTGCTTGAAATTATGCTTGAAAAAGAATTTTCATATTTTTTTGAGATATGGATTGTATAGAAGTTCAATTAGATTCTTATTTTACACAGTTATTGGTAAAACTTGGTTCAAAGTGTTTGTGTGCTTGTTTACTGAATGATTAAGTTTTGT
This sequence comes from Erythroxylum panamense, assembly GCA_027123425.1. Classification (NCBI taxonomy): domain Eukaryota; kingdom Viridiplantae; phylum Streptophyta; class Magnoliopsida; order Malpighiales; family Erythroxylaceae; genus Erythroxylum; species Erythroxylum panamense. The sequence continues at coordinate 10,710,795 of JAOTIZ010000005.1, forward strand.
TGGATCCTTTTCTTATGACACCTTTGTGCATATGTAAATAGTGGATGGTGAAGTATGGTCTCTTTTCTCTTTACTAGTTGTGTAACGTTGATTAGTTTGATATGGCATGTCTTTTCCTTTGTTTTCTTCTATAGTTGTGGTTAATTATTTTTAATTTTCTGTTAAACAGATGCTTGGGGAAGCTTCAAGATTTGATCCAAAAAATAACCACTTCAATGGCTAGTCAAAGAAATTAAAAAGCTTCGTGGGACTCCAGTTTACTTATCTAGCTAAGTGATTAGTGGAGGATATATTTTTGAAGTTCTTATTGTGACAACATAATAAATTTTTTTAATCAAAACTCTCTATCTATTGCGTAACAGACCACAAAAGCTAAAATTTCTCAACAATAGAATTTATATGTTAGTTAGTTCAATACGTATTAAAATGCAAATTAGAATATTTCAATCCAAGTATCATATTTTAGTAAAGCAGAAATAATGGATCAATTCAAAACCTTTATGTGGTCAAAAGTCCATTTAGATTATTAGTTTTGGCTTTAAAAGACTTACGGAAGTATACATCATTATTGTTTAGATAAATATATGGCCTCTTTTGTGCATTTTTTTCTTAGTTTGTGCTTTTAATTTTCCAATTTTTAATATATTTTTTACAAGTACCTAATCAATTGCTTTTAATTTTAGTTCAACCTTGCTTCACTTAGTTTGAAAACTAGTTCTTTCTGCTTTTTTTTAATCAATGCCTCAAATATATATCTAAATTTTGTAACTGTTTTAAAATTTTATATCAATGATGCTATATCTCATAATTAATAATTGATTCAACAAGTTAGGTATATTAATATAATTTTAAATTGTTTATGTATAAATTTTAATTATGATAAATATTCATATTCTTATTTTTATTAAACATTACTTAATTAAAAAATAATTTAATACATTAAAAATGAAATCTAATCAATGTTATTAATATTGTACCAACCTTGGTACCGAATTTGGTTCCGACATGTTATAATACCAATACCGGTCAATATCGGGTATGATTTTAAGTAATTTTCAAAATAGTCTAAAAATTGTACAAAATTACAAAATAGTCCCTCAATGTATTACGTTATATCATTTTTAATTTTACATCAATGGTGTTTCAAAAAATCATAATAATATAAATTTGAAACAACAACTATCTATTTATTTCAATTAATATTACTTTTAATATATTTCATATATAAACAATAACGTAAATTAATATAAGAAAAATATTATTTAATTATCATCCAAATATAAAATTAATAATAATATAAAAGCACTTAATATTGCAATTTACGTCATATAGTAAAAAATAATTATATCAAAACATATATTTCATATATAGAATTTAACATATATATCAAATACAAGTGAAATCAAAATAAAAGATTAAAAAAGTGAAAAACTTGGTACCTTATTCAATGTAATATTTGCTCAAATCGCACTGACTCCTCATAATTGAGAGGAATCTCATCATCACCATTATTTAAATTCATTACACTAAATAACATGTCAACACTCTCTCATATAAGATTTTCTTCCAAGCCACTCTCATTTATAAAACTTGGTTATGTAGAGTCTCAATTAGTTAAGAGATCAATTTGGTCAAAGTAAATTGGATATATAAAACTATTTGTTCTAGTGAGAGTCATAGTAAACAAGTAAAAATAAATTATTAAGAAAATTACAAGAAATTATATTTAACTTAATGATGATAATAACATATCTTTCTCGAAAATTTAAGTAATATTAAGCAAAAACTAAATTGTTCAATCTTTCGTATTTCAATCTATTTCTTTTTTTTAAGGATGAATTCAAATATGCTTCAATTCTTTTCATATCTAATTGCACTCACACATTGCCTAAGAATTTGAATTATAAATCTTTGTAATTCTGGAACATCACTTCTAAATTAGTCCCACAAAGCAACTGTATGATAATAAAAGTAACCTTATAAATAAAACAAAATAAAATGATGATTAATTTCAAATAGATAATAGAAGTGAAGAAATATATACTGGATTAAGTTTGTTTCTTTAATAAATTGCAATGGGCATCTCAAAATCACTGCATACATCCTTTTATGCCTTTATTTGTAAGCTAAGGTGATCTTGCATTATCTCATGTGCAACACTTATTATGATAGTTAATAGCATTCTCCTATTAACTTTAACTTTCTTTGTAAAACTTGGTTTAAAATAAACATTAATATTCAAAAATCTCTCTGTAGCAAACAACAAAGAGTATATTACCTTTCCCATCTTTTATAATGACTACAAGATAAGGTGCATACAAAGAACGCATATTTTTCATATTGGCCTTGGTTGCTTCCTTTGCCTTCTCCATGGCATCATAAAAACGACTTATTGTTTCCTTCTCATCATTATCATTCAAACAAATTACTCTCACCAAAGGCTAACAAGCTCAGATGAAAAATTGACATTGGGATCATAATGTTCAAGTTTATTTTTAGAAACTCTCATTTCGGCATTAAACCTGACATGATGAGATGTAAACCATTTATCACATGTAAACAGTTGTCTCAACTCCTTCTTCATTAGAACAAATCACTAAAGTAATAAGAAATTAGTGGTAAATCTTGTAATGGCAGGACTACATAAATCCATATCATTGGACAAATCCTTTTTCATTAAATTTTGGACATATAGAAGATTATAGATAAACTTGGTCACTTTTTATCTTTTTTCATAATTTTATTAATAATAGGAAAGTATCTAAGATCTCCTATATTTTTTAACATCAAGTCAATGCAATGTGTAACACAAAGAGTCCAATAAAAAAATTATACACACTTTGCAGCCTTTTTCTAGTTGTTTTATAAGCAGAATCATTGTTAGTGATTAACTGTATAATATTTTTAGGCCCAACTTTATTCACAATTTCATCAAATATCTGCAAAAGACTATCAATATTTCTAACAAAGCTAGATGCATCAATGAACTTCAAAAACATTGCCCCTTTAATGTAGCGCCCCAACCCCGCAGGACCCGAACCCGATATCGTGGGTGATATCCGAGTCCACGCCACACGAAATTGGTAA
>JAOTIZ010000005.1:10754573-10776144 GCA_027123425.1 Erythroxylum panamense
TATTATTATTAATCATAAATATTTTTAAAAATATTTTTAAAAAATTGGAAATTTATTTTAGTGTTAAGTATCTTGAGGTTCTATTTCTATTTTTTTACATTTTAAACTTTGATTTTTAAATAAAAATACATTTAATTAAATTTTCTAATAAAATTAAAAATAATTTTAAATTTAGTTATTTTTAGTATATCAAATTAATTAATTCAATCTTAAAAATTCAATAAAATTACCAATAAGAAAAAATATAAAATAAAGCTATCTCTTGATATATCCATCCAATATATATCAAATATTAAATTAAACTCATATTACATAGTTTTAAGATCAGATCGAAAATTAAACTCATATTACAAAATTTAAGTTTTAAAAAGTTTAAACAGTATTAGTCTGTTATAAAATTAGGTAAAAATTGAATAAAATTGAAATTTTTTAAATACTATTGAAAGATATTATCTTTTCTTATTAAAAATTTTAATTTTTTAAATTAAAAATATCGTTAAATTAAAATTAATTGATTTATTTTGATTTATAAAAGTTAATTAATTGAAAAAAACTAGCCGATTAATTAATAAATTGATAAAATTTTAACAATAATAATTATGAAAATAAATCAAATTTAAAATTATTAAATTCAAGATTTTTAAGATTAAATAGAAGAAATTGTTCTAATTTTTAATCATTGTTCATATACTAAACTATAGTGAATTGTGATGCAAAGGGATCCAAAGACTGCAATTGGAGCAAGATTGGCCTACAAATTTTCACCTCCTGTCTCTACAATTAACCTATAAATTGGAGACATGTTACCAAACTTTGAACCAACTACGGGGTTCTAGCCTGATTGAATATGGTTGCTTGGAAAATGGGATTAAGCCCTTTTGCATGATTACAGAAACATTGAATAAAAGAAAAAGAAAAAGAAAAACTCAAATTAAATGCAATTAAAAAGTATAAAGTAAGGGTAATAAGAAGGTTTAATTCAAATTCAACTTGTTCTAATTTAAATTTAAATAAATACATATTAATTTGAATCAACCAGATTAATTTAATCTCATTAGTAGAGCAAAGGTTAAAACTTTTGGGCCGGATAATAATGAATTGAAGGCTTGAACTCAAACAATATAAGTCAAATCCAATCGAACTTAAATCGGATGAATCAAGCCCGGTCCAGTTTTTAAAGGAATTCGGGTAGTTTCAAGTCGGATCCCTTCCGATCCATCAACAAGCCTAATAACAAAAGAGGAAGAGACAGAATTTGCAAAGGCGAGTGCAAAAACATGGAAGCTACAATTTTGATTCCAAAATTTAGGTAAATATGTCATTTTACACGGGACATAAACAACCCCAACACGATCAAAACTTATTGACCAAAGAAAGGGGCAAGAAACCACAAGAGGGTTTTCACAAGCTAATAACAGCTTTAACATAATTAGATCTACTAATATTTTGCAGGTGAAATTGAGTCAAGCTGGGACATAGGGCTCGAAGAGGGTTACACAAGGATTTGGGTCATACTGCATTATACTTGCTGCACGTTCAAACTCCTCCCTCAGAACTCTTATGCTGTGCTTGTCCACCACTCTTCCCAGATCGTGTGATACCTCAAAAGGATCTTCTATACATATCAAATGTCGATCGTTCCCAATCCTTCTTGTCCAGTCCTTTTCCCTTTTGCTGTTGAACCAAAAGAAAATAGGGAGCAATCAATCTATTGTAGCAAAGATCTTTGTTGACTAATCGATATCTTTGTCGTGCCCTTTCGGATATCATAGAGTATATGTTAACAAGATAAAGGCGAAACCGTTCACTTCAATAGTTAAGAACCGATGACAGTACTATGACTCACACATGTAGACTAAATAAAATAGAGCCTCATATTTGGACAACATAAATCCAGTAAATGATAAGGTTTTATGCATCACCTGATTATGCTTCCAGTGCGGACTGATATGACATCATTTGCATAATCATGACGATATGCCCAGTAATTGAAAAATGCCCACACCAATTGAGCAATTGTCTCCTTGTTACGAGATCCAAAGCCACGAAGTTTTTCAACTTGATCGAAGTAGGAACACTTAACATCATCTATAATGACCGAATATGTACATCCCATTTCCTGAAAAACAGAGCAGAGCACAAAATTAGGGAGTTTGAATAAGAAACGAAGGAAACAGGAAGCATTGATTGTATCCAGAAAAACAAAAGGCTGGCATCAGTCATAATACCAGAAGAGCGCATTGCTTTGGCCAAACCCAGTGAGTTCAATAAGTGTAATCAACATCAAAACTCAATGCTATACCCCAAAACTAAAAAATTAAACAACTAAAACTTATGAGCACTAAAAGTTTTACTTATTCAAAATTCATCACTATACGGCCTTTTCCTCTTGGCTTGAAAGCAATTCACCATTGATACAAGCCCAACAGGTAAGAATTGAAAAGTAATTGAGCATATTTCACCATTTTCAACTTATTGGATCAAATCCAGACCAGAGAAAAGAGCAACCATAGAAGTTGGTAGAAGTATAGCAGCAAACAAATATAGGTTAGGCATACTGGGGAACTCATAGACAGTCACAAATACACATAATGACAGCCAATCTATTCAAGCCACCCAAGAAAGGGATCAGGATAAAGACCTGCAAGGAAGGAAGAATTGCAGGTCTGCGAATCTGTAAAAAGTGGATGCACATTAAGACATAGCTGAAAAAGAAAACAAAAATCAGTGAGAACAAAATATGAGGCCAAACTATATGTTAAAACAACATTGTTCTCCTAAAAGTTTACCCAAGTTCAAGAAGTCAAAAGATGACTCACGCGTAGCTAGAAAGGGTTCCTTGATAAGTTTCATTCACTCCTCTAGATTTGGCCCAATGTTTTACTATAAAAGCCAACTGTCGCAACCTCACATCTATTTCTGCATAATCTCGAAGAAGCTTTGTATTAACAACAGCCAAAACATTGTTTATACATATGTCACATGATATTCCAGTTGTTGGATCCATAAGCTTTACTATGGGAACTCTAGCCCGCGTCAGTGCCTGTAAAATAACTCAATTTAGGGGGGACTAAGGAAGGAAAACATATAAGTCATATCATAAACAATCATGAAAAAAAAAATCATGATCAGCTAGTTTTCAAGGTGGATTAGGTGGCATGGAAAGAAGACAAAACAGAATTCAAACTACCAGATTTTGCAACAGGATTACATAGTACTGTACATACAACAACATAGAGAACTGCCCTTAGGTAGTGTTAATTATGATTATAGCAAAAGATTTGAATGCATCTAATTCAGAAAAACCAGAAAGGCAATCAAGTTCACCTGCACATTCTGGAGATTGTCTGATTGTAAAATATCCGCTAATTTTAACAAGAACTCAGACTTGTTAATATCTGCATCATCTATTGCAAGGCAAACATCAATATCACTCTTCGAAACTCCAAACGAATTTGCACATGAACCATAAAGATATAACTGAGCTTCAGGCCACTCCTTGCTTACTATGTTCTCAAGAAGCGTAAGCAACTGCTTCTGTTTTGCCTTTTCCTCTTCTAGCGGTATTAGGGACTGATAAATGGCAAGAAAAGGTCCATTCAGTCTTTCTATGTCTCTGGGACATTCCATCTGTCTTTTCATCATTCTCATTCTTTGACTAAGCATCTGTTGCCCTCTGTTATCTGATCTGGACTCCTGATCACATTAACCATAAACGAATATTCAGATTTCAAGATTGTTTTTCTCCACAAAAGCAAACAAACAAAGATTCTCCACAAAAGCAAACAAACAAAGAAATTAAACGTTTCTTGTTTGATTTTCCTAAAACTAAGCAGTTTCTAAGCTCATTTAAAGCATCCACAAGACTTCATTGATCATGGGGTTATTGGCTTGCTAATGGAAGAATTAACAGAAGTTTATTAAAGTTCCAGAAATCCAGTTCTAGCCTTCAAGTACCGCTAACACACTACTTTAAGTATTGAAACACAATTACGTAGAGAATAAAAATGCTAACCTTTTTATATTTCTTTTCTTTCCTATTCTCAGATTCATCCTCGATCAACGACAAGTTAAATTTTTCACCAAGATCATCCAATTCACGATCATCATCATCTTTCCTGTCTTCTAGAGTTTCACCATGCATGTTCACCAAGGATTCTTCAATATCAGATGCCGAAAGTGAATGGAGATTAGTGCCTGCAGGTGGACCAGGGTGATCAAGCTGTCTGGGGTGCCTCACCTTAAGCGAATCATTGTTACTCCTCAATCTCTCATCTGAATTACCTACTGCATTCCTATTACGAAGTTTACCATAACTCACCTTTTCCTTTCCCACATTATGATTCAATTCTCTTCTCATATTCACAACATCCCAATTCCCTCCACCTCTTGGCTTGCTCGAAAACCCTGGTGGAGGGGTTCTAGTCTCCGACGATTTGTAATTGGATCCATGGTGCTGTTTTGTCCGATATTCGATTTTTCTGTCACTCACTCGTGGATTGAATGGTTGATTCCTGACTAACCCATTGAGATTGTCTCCTCCTAAACCCACTTCTCGCTTCGAATTCACATTGAGTAAACCTTCCGAACTCTGAATATCGCTAGAAAACGACCCAAACACTAGCTTCTGATCCGGTTGTTGCTTATGGTGAATAAGCTTGTGGACTGCACTGCTAGCTCTAGCCTCAGTACTCGGAAACCCTAATCTTTGAGGCTCATCAACAGTTATGGTTTGCTTACCTTGAAATTGGTTTAACCAAGGGTTTTGAGGAAACCCTAGAAAACCAGGAAGGAAATTAGGAGGAGACAAATTGTGCGGCCAAGGAGGCGAGAGAAGATCGTTTCCCTTGGCTGGCCAAATCGATGACGGCGGCGGATAGGCCACGCTGGGGCCCACAGCCGCCACTGCCGGATCAAAAGTGAGAGACTGTTGATTTTCTTCTTGCTGTTGAGGACGATGGTGTTGACCGTCGAGTAATTGAGATTGCGGTGGGCCGGGCGACGGTGTTTGTGCTTGTTGGTTAGACCTATGGAGCAGAGATAGCAAAAACTCGCCGCCGTTATTCGGTGGCTGCAACAGCTGCCCCTCATCACCACCACCACCACCACCACCACCGCCACCGCCACTACCCGCAGACATAGTTTTGAGTTTCGATGCGGTGAAGATTTGGTGCCAGACGACAGTACACGCAGGACTGCTTATTATGTCGTTGCTTTATTACATTATTGCAAATCCAATGTCCAGTAGGACAAGGACTATGTTTCCTGATGCTTAGGTGTGCACGCTCACACGTTCTATTCCCATTCGGAATATACCCGTTAAGCTTCCGTACTCATCGAGAAGTTAATCTCCACCGTTTATACATCATCGGACGGCCGTTAATGATCCATTGCGACTTGGCTCATGGACTCGTCGGCACACGCTAGGCTTGCCGCTAGATCTAATTACCTATGCGTTGTCGTTTTTGGAGAGGGTGAGGGGTAATTAGGCAATTTCGTTCTGTCTCGTTCAAACTTACCATGCAAGAAAGTAGAAGAAGTTGGGGAACTGAACCGTACGTTGCTTGCTTCGCTTGTAAGCTTCGAAGCTTTACAAATTCTTTATGAAAAATAGATTTGAAGGTAACTTCTTATAATTGGGACCCTTTTAAAATACTTCGTGGTAACTAAAAAAAAAGATTTAAAGAGAATTGCCGTACTAAAAAGAGTCCCTCTAAAAACCATCTCTTTGTTATATAAGCATAAGAATCCATAGTATTACATTTCTTTAAACCCTATTTTATTATGAAACTTTAATTGAGTGTGACGATGATGATAATGATGACTTTAAAGAAAATCTACAACTACTTATATACAAAAATTAATAAATTCATAATGGGTACCTTAAAAATGACATTAATTTGTTATTATAAATTATTGTTAAAATTTTATTTAAATTAAATGATATGGATAAATAATTTCTAATGTTTTAAAAATTGAATTGGAGTAAAAACTTTGAACTGAATAAATTTTCGGTTCAGTTTATGACTTTCTAATTTAATTTAATTTAATAACTTTTATTAAAGTTCGACCAATTTATTAATTAATTAGTTTTACTAATCAGTTTTTATAAACCAAATAAATTAATTAATTTTTATTTAAAAATATTCTTTTTCAATTAAACTTTAAAATTTTTAAAAATTAAGGATAGTTTTCAATCATTTTTAAATTTTTTAATTTTATTTAATGTTGAGACGATTTTATGACTGCCTAACACTAAATAAATCTTTTTAAACGTTAAATTTTCTGTGTTATTAATTTAATTTTTAGTCTGATTTTAAAAACATTTGTTTGAATGATTATTAACTATGTATTTATTACATTAAATAAAGACAAAATTCGCTTAATTTATTCAAATATTAATTTTAAGTATTTTGAAAAAAATTAATAAAAATATTATTTAAATTGAACTTTGATTTTAAAAAATGAAGATTAATTACCAAAAAAATTAAAATTAACACTTTTTATTTGTTAACCCTAAACGTTTCTAACATGATATAGTCTCCTTACATTTAATACAAAACATAACCTATCCACAAATAAACTGCTTAATAATGTTATGAAGAGCAATGGCTCGTCGATTGTCAACAATGTCAATCCCATGGAACCCAACCTCGTTAAAAGATCTTGTATTCGAATTCCCTTACTTACGCTCTTTCGATTGAGTGTGTCATATAGAGCTTGATGAGATTTACAAGCTATTACGTCAAGTTACAAGATGATACAATACAATTTGTATTAATTTATTATAAACAAGTAATTTATAAGTTATTAATGGCAAGTTATAAGTCTCGCCCCTTAGGGGTCGTCGAGTTAGTGAAATGGAGGGATATAAGGTCAAAAGGTCTTGTATTTGATTCCCCTTATCTACGGTCTCTCGATCGAGTATGTCATATAAGGTTTGACGCGATTTGCAAGCTATTACGTCATTTCGAAAGTTTACTCAGTACGTATTTAAAGAGTAGCAACTGCTGGTTCACACTAAATAAGTTGATCTTGATCTAAATTATAAGTTATTGCCTAAAGTTTAACTTTTTTTCTAAAACCTAAAAACTGATATGTTATTATTTTAAAATTATTTTAAAAATGGAATATAATTAATTATAGTTGATTTTAAAATACATAAATTCGAAATTTTAGTTAATGCGTAAAAAAGCACTAAAAGCATTAAAGAGTATATGCTAGGCTTTGGCAAGAATGGAAGTAATCAGCGGTTTTGGGAGTTAAATAAACTACCAAACTGCTTCCAGGTTCCAAACGGAGGATGAAGCAAAATCTGACATAAGGGCTAGTTAACTTGTCTTACTACATCTGGTTTTTACGACGGCGTTTGATCAAAAGATCACTTATTTTTCGTCAGAGAAATTCCAGTAAGACGTTTGGTAAAGTATACCGATTAGATTGCAATATCCATCCAAATTTATATAAGGATTTAATTAAATTCTTATACTTGAATCAAACTAATTAAATATAATATAAATTAATAATTATTTTTAAACTTAAATCGAGCTAATTAAATTTATCAATTAATTATGATATAAATTAATAATTTCTCTTAAACTTGAATCCAACTAATTAAAGTTGACATAAATTAATAATATAAGTTTAAAAGTTGAATTAAATCATCATATAAGTAGCGTTTAAATGATGTAGGTATGATATTTATGTTAGTTAAGTTATTAATTTAAATTATAAAGGTATCAATTATGATATTTATGTTAGTTAAACTAATAATTTAAATTACAAAAAAAGTTGCGTACATCGAGGACCCTTTTTAGACTTTCATAAGAAATAATGTGTATTGAATATGTTGACTTTTTTATTTAAGTTAAATTAAAAATTAAATTGAATTATTATATTAGTGATATTTAATTAGTCTACGTTTAATGCCCATACAATACATGTTTCGTAATCATTTTTTAACCAACGTAGAGATAACAATAAGCTAGCTCATGAGCTAAATTAAGGTGTTTTTAATAGGCTGGCTCATGGGTCGAGCCTAGGCTTAAACCGACTTGAGGATAAATTATTTTAAGCAAAATAATGTCATTTTGCTTAGAAAAGTTAAGCTTCGGTTAGGTCAAGCTCGGACAATAAAGTGTTGTTTTCTTAAAGAATTTTAAAGATTGAGGGTTACTTTTTGAAGGGGTGCTTATTTGGTAGGTATGAAAAAAAGGAAATGGGTATGGAATGAAAGATTGAGTTTGATAAGAGGGTATTATTATAGAGTCATTATTTTCATTACCCATTTTTGGGTAATACTCCATTCCCCTCCTAATCTAGAGGAATGGGTATCATTGTTATGTAAGGGTATGGTTGTTATAATTAATTAAAATATAACTAATTAAAATATCATTATTAATTAATTAAAATATTGTAATTAATTTAACTACAATATAATTAATTAAAATATAATTCACTTATTAATTAAAATATTGTAATTAATTAATTACAATATAATTAATTAAAATATTATTTATTTATTTATTAAAATATAATAAATTTTGATTTCTTAATATGTTTTACAAATCAACCACTATTAATGGTAATGGTAATCATTCATTCCTCTTAACCAACTATCATAATTATAATGATAATATCCATTCCTATTCTTCACTATTTTCATTCTCATTCTTATTATCATTCCCCTGTGTGAACCAACCACTAGTTATCATAAATTCATTTATAGTTATGATAGTTTTGACCCCCAACCTACTTTTATTCTTTGATACGCAAACTTCAATCAATTTTACTTTGGCCCTAATGTAACATCTTTCTTTCACATAAAATTTTCAAAGATGTTAAGAGGAAGAGATAAATGGGAGCACTAATAAACCTGTAGGTTGTTAAAGACAAAGGTGATAAGTTACAATCTGTTAGCAAACCAAAAAAGAGCATCAAACAAACTTTAGTAATCTTTAAAGGTGAGCCTTAAAGTAATAATAAGAATGCCAAGATATAGGAAAGGAGGTAGAGTCAGTTTAAACCCTAACATCTATGAGAATTCCCTTGCAAAGGTTTAGTGTCTTATAAATACAAATAATTTGCTCTTGTATATGTTAACAGATAAGCTTGACAACTTTTGAAAAGTCTACAAAGACCTGAGAATAAAATTCATTACTTTCATGTTGGCTCCTGATAAATGATTAATTACCTATATTTATATACTCATATTTAGTGTGTTTTGCTTGTTATTTTAGAGTTTTATGATTTTTTTGATACTTATTTTGTTTCAAGTTTGTTTTTAGTTGATAATTGCCTTCATAAACTAAAAGAAGAAGAATTCAGGTAAAATTGAGGCATAAAATGGAATAATTAGAGCAACTTTTGATATATATGGTTGTGTATAAGGATAATGTAAGTCACCATAAATGTGTGGAGCTTATAAGACGCTATTTTTGTTTATGTGAAGATACATACCCGCGTATGTTGACATACACGATTGTGTATGTGCCCATGTAAGCTTCTACAAATGTGTGAAGTCGTAATTTAGAGAGGATTTGAGATACACGATCGTGTAAATGATCATGTATGTTCCAGAAAACCTAGTTTTTACTATAAAAGAATATTATGAAGCTTATAAAAGAGGGAGGCATATTTCAAAGTCGGTAGAAACACCAAAAAAGGGATAAAAACTCAAAGGAGGCTATATAAAAGTGGTAACATCAAGATTAACTCTAACTTTCTAGATTTTCTAGATCAAGGCTTCAAGCTGATTTCATTCTCTTCTGTTCTTCTATTTCATTACCTTGTATACCAAATTTGAATAGTTATGTTTTGAACATGATTATGGATTGCTAAATCTATGTTAAGTTATTATTCTTGAATTGTTTTGTATAACTTTTACCTTATTAGATTCAACTTCTTATTCCTTTGTGATATTTTTTATACTCATACTTGATTTGAATTGAGAGATTGAATCAAGATATTTGTGTTAACTCTCACAATGAGAGTTTATACCTTAATAGATTTACAAATATTACGTTAATAAGCAATTGAAGAGATATCTTAATTGTAACTTAATTATCCTTATGATTGCTTCAAATCTAATTGAGTACTTAGTAGTAGTTTTGATAAATTGAGAGATTATAACTCAACTTTTATCTATTTCAATTGGAATTACTTACTTAGATCTCAAGAGAGGGTAATTAAAACCTTTAGATATCTAGAATCAAGCATAGTTGAAATCACACAGAGAAGGGAAGAAAAAACAATAATATAATAATCCTAAGTTTCCACCATTAAATAACTTCAATTCCATTGTTATCTTTTTCTTGTTTAGTCATCAAGTTTTGTTGGTTTACTTTAATTTTTAGTTTATTTAATCTCTTGTTAGCTTAGACAAACTGTAGCTCAAATTTTTAGGTGACTATATTCAATTCTTATGGAATCGATATTAGATGTAATACAATATACGATTCGTATACTTGCAGTATAACATAAAACTAGCAAACAACGTTTGAAAGCATTAAAAGGACATTTGACAGGTGAGATTGAAACCTATAAGTTCCATACATTTGAAGTGATAATTAAGGTCATTTTCTCTTTCAATCTTACTAGTTGTCAACCTTATTAGCACTTTCATACATGAGAAGAAGAGGTAGGGAAAACAGATCTTTATCCTAAGTCCTTATGCACCATTGAAGATTTGAGGTTGGCTTACTATTAACTAGCACTCCAAATGAAGTTATGGTAAGATATTTGTTTTAGCCATCTAATGAAGGTTATAAGGAATCAAAAAGTTATCAATGTATTAAACTAGAACCCCTATTCAACTGAGTTAAATGTTCTATAAAAACTAAATTTAAACGAGCAACTTCTAATATTAGTTTATCTATGATAGTTTTGGAATATTTATTAGGAAAGGAGGATATAATCCATAACCGATCTGCCTTGGGTGAAAGCTTATTGGCTAGAAATGACGATGGAGCTTATGATAATCTTAAGTTTAGTTTCCAATATTTTTTAAATGATTTTATAAAAACATTACAACAGGAGACAAGTATAAAGTCTATAAATGAAGTAAGGTTTTAGATGTTAGGGATTAAGAAAATATAGGTTTTTTTATTTTTCTAAATAGTTTACTTGAATGAAGGATTTAAAAATGAAAATGGATATTATTTCTCCAATCATGGTCTATGCATTTTAAAAAAGAATGCATTAAAACTAATTGGACCATATGCTTTATTAGCATCCATGCTAAATAAAGATTTTTTTAATGTTCTTCTTAGTAAAAGATTATACGAGTAGTTCATGTAACATTCTATGTTCGGGGGCTAGACCCCAGAATTGTGAACTGAGCATACTGTAGAATGCATTGCATGTTCATGCATCATTGTATATTCACAAACATGTGAATATTTATTATTGTCATATTTAAAATAATTGTTCATGCATTCATTGACATTTTTCGAGTATAATTGATTAAGGTGATTAAAATGTGAATTGTGAATTATTTGCGTTAAAGATTTAATTGGAGACTATTAGTATTGTTTTGAAATTTTTGGTAGTGTGAAACGTGGATTGATTAAATTGATGACAAATAGCCTATGTGCATGTGTGACATGTGGGAGCATAAAATAGTGAATGTTAAACCATGCAAAAGAACACGTAGATACGTGTTTTAGACGTTGTTTTCGTGCAGTTAAGCTCTCTCTCGTTGTTCTTCATCGAGATTAATATTGTTATCAAATTTACTTTTGGTTTTACCAAACACCGAGCATCAAGTTGTAGTGCTTTATTCTCTCCGTTGGTAATATTATTGAATCACGTAAGCAATTATGATGATATTTTACGGTGTTAATATATCTACATGTATGAGAAGTTTAAGCAGTATAGTTTCGGTGAATAAATGCACTTAATACTTAGATGAGGAACTGAATTTGTTAAGGAATGAGTAGTAATTGTATCTGGAATTAAATCTGGGTTTACTGAGTGTTATGAAGTTGTGAACTGCTGAAAGAATGAAAATACAGTAGTGAGAGAAAGGATGAACACAATAGTGAGAGAAAGCTTATGTGAGGTTTCGATAAGCTTGCATATTACTTGTTTTGAGATTGTACTGGATATAGAAAAGATGATTCATGCATAGATATATCAGTTGGATATGCCTCTAGGAAATTGAAGCCATATGAGCAAAACTATCCTATGCATGATCTTGAAATTGTACCAATGTTTGCTTTGAATTTTTGGCGACATTACTTATATGTGAAAAGTGTAGGATTTTTACTAATCTAAAAGTCTGAAATACTTGCTTACTCAGAAAGAACTTAATTTTAGACAACGATGGTAGTTGGAACTTTTTAAAGATTATGACTGTATTATGGATTATCACCATAGTAAGGCCAATGTGGTGATTGATGCCTTAAGTCAGAAGACTATTTCGACATTGTTAGTGTAACAGGTAGGGGTGAGCATTCGGGTAATTCGGGCCAAATTTCACTGTTCGGGCCCAGCCCGAATTACTCGAATTTTTTTTTATCTTACCCGGTCCGAACCCGAACTTTTTCTTACCCGAGCTTACCCGAAATTTTGTTCGGCTTTACCTGAATTACCCGAAGTTGTTTTTTTTGATAATTTTTTTTAAAAAACCCAAAAATTTGTATTTTTATAACCTAATTAGGGTAATTGGGCCGGCCCGAAGTTTTTTGGAATTACCCGATTCCAGCCCAAAAATAATTCGGGTAATACCCGAATTACCCGAAATTTGAAATTTTTTTACCCGAATTAATTCGGGCCGGGCCGAATAATGCTCACCCCTAGTAACAGGGTGAGTGGAGAATTACATTTGATGGGGCTTTATTTGAGACAAGGGATAATTGATGCTCAGTAAGTTGATAAGTTGCAACAACTTACCTTGGCAATTTAGGAAGGTAAATAACTTGATTTTTTTGTGAAAGGAGTTGGTGATTTGTATTACAAAGATCAGTTGTGTGTACCAGCTAGTGCTGAATTGAAGAAGAAGATGTTGTATGAGGCTCATAATACTATCTTCACAATGCATCCTAGAAGAAATAAAATATATCAAGATCTCAAGCAGTATTATTGGTGGTCTAGTACGAAACATGATGTTATAGATTATGCATCTAAGTATTTGACATGTCAGCAGATTAAAGTTGAGCATTAGGTTCTATTTGGTTTGTTGAATCCTATTTTGACTCCTCAATGGAAATGAGATAACATTACCATAGATTTTATTATTGAGCTTCCTCTCACTTACAGGAAGCATGATGTTGTATAGGTAATTGTAGATAGGTTCACCGATTTTGCTCATTTTATACCCATTCGTCTTGACTATCCGATGGATAAGCTGACAAATATATATATGAATGACATAGTGAGATTGCATGAGGTAACATTGTCTATTATTTCTAATTGTGATCTTCAATTTACTTCAAGATTTTGGAAAAGTTTGCAAATGACTTTGGGTACTTGAATCAATTTTAGTACCGCTTTTTATCCCTAAATAGATGGACAATTTGAACAGGTTATTCAGGCATTAAAAGATATGCTTCGAAGTTGTGTGTTAGAATTTTCTGGAAGTTGGGATAAATATCTTTCTCTGATGGAGTTTGCTTATAATAACAATTATCATATTGACATTGACATGGCACCTTATGAAGCACTATATGGTAGAAAGTGCAGAACTTCAATTTGTTGGACTTAATTAATTGAAAACAAGATGATGGAATCTGATATTGTAAAAGATACTAAAGAAAATGTCCAAATTATTCAATAAAGAATAAAAGTTGCTAGTAATAGGCAGAAATCTTATGTTGATTTAAAAAGAAAGGATATTGAGTATTAGGTAGGGGACAAAGTATTTCTGAAGGTTTCACCACAATAAAAAATACTTCAATTTGAAAAGAAAGATATGCTCAGCCTACTATATTAGTTCCTATGAGATTTTTAAGAGAATCGGACCAGTAACTTACAAGTTAACTCTTTCTGAAGCATTAGTTAAGTTGTAAAATGTATTTCACGTTTATATATTAAGAAGATGTCGACCTGATAATACACACAAGATTCATATGCAAAAAATTCAAGTACAACCGAGTTTTTCTTATAAAGAAAGACTTGTGTCTATCTTGGCCAGAAAAGTTCGACGGCTCATAAATAAACCAATACCTCCGGTGAAAGAATTCTAACAACACCATGAAATTAAAGCAGCAACATGGCAACCTGAATTGACTACGAGGGCTTATTATCCCTAGTTATTCTTACCTTATGCTTTCTTTTTGTCCTTGCTTATTTTGGGTTGCATGATGGGTGAGGCTATTCAACTACTCTCGCATGTATCTATATTGCACACATCAGGTACGAAGATATTTTATTCCAAAGACAAAACAAATGGTATCATGAGACGATATGACCTGCAGAAAGAATTCAGAATGTGAGTCTAGTGTTAGTCTAATGAGACAAACTTAGGATAGGAGTAATGCGAGGAAATGAGTTGCTTCCTCTACTTTCTTTTTTCAAGGGGCTTGACATGAACGCATTAGTTGTAACAAATTTATTCATAGGTAGAATTGTAGGACTGATGAAAAAATGTTGTTGAACACAAGAAAGAACTGTTCTTTTTCTTACATATACGAAACTGTACCTTCAAATAGTGCCCTTAGTCCAATCCAAGTGGAAAGTAAGGGACACGCTTACGTGATAAGTGATCGGACCTCCAACCACCGTTCCTCATATCGCACGCCTTAGAATAGTCAACCCTATCATTGCAATGCTATAGCCTACAGGCCTATTCCAGCCTATGCTTTTTGTTTTATTTTGTTTTGTTTTTTTTTATATAAAGACAAAAGAAAACACCGAAAAGTTAAGTAAGTCTACGGAGGTTGAGCCCCGATAAATCATCTACAAGAGGACTAAGGTACCTTGAGGGAGGTACATCAAAATATGTGACGCTGATGTTGCTCTGTCGAGTCGGGATAGCTAGTCAGTCCGCGCATCTGTTGCTCTCTTGGTAGATATGTCGATGAACAACAGGTCAGTTCCAGTTAAGGAGTTCCCGGATACCCATAACAAGAAGGTTATCCGACCGAGAGCAGGATGTCACAGAAGACAGGAGCTGGTGTACTCCTATCAAATCCACTTTCAGTTCAATCTGACAGTAATCTAATCTCCAAACAAAGGATAAATTTGTATAAACTGCCCATAGTTTCGCTGACTGAATGACTACACAAATACGTTTCTCCACAATATTAGTTTGATGCGTCAGGTGGGCTTCGGTGCTATCCTTCCAATGCAATGATATATATTCTTTAAATTGTTTTAAAATCTGAAATCCCCCCTCATGACTCATGCCTCAGCCCCCACTTACCTATAACGTCAGCTTTCTGGATTGGAAATGGAATATACCTCGACTCTCGCTCTCCGTCTTTCGTCTCCTTTTATTAACATTATATACTCTCTCATTTTTATATAACCTTATCTGAATCCCACTGTTTTCTTATGTTGTTATAAAAAGTTGTACCATTTTGTGTTGTTTGTGAACATATATTTACAAAAAATTAAAGTATTTGATGAAATTCCTAAAGTTTGGACCTTCCTTGTAAATATTCAATGATTTGTAAACGTTACGTTAGGACATTGACAAATTTATTTCAATGAAATATTCAATGATTTGTAAACGTTTAACAAATTTATTTCATTTGCCGCTGCACAATGTTATTACGAGACAATTTTAAGAGTTATTAAGCATTGATTTGTTCAATAATTGCAATATTAATATTAATGGATTATTTTGTGGTAAATGATATCATTTTTTGTGATTTTATTTACTTTAAAATAGATTTATTATTTAAATTATATAAATATGGTAATAAAATAAAAAATATTTTAATAAAATTAGAATAGTCGTATCAATTTATTATTTGCTTAAAATTTAATTACATATGATATGTGTTAAAATAATTTGATAAAAATTAATAATGTTTATAAAATTTTAAAAAGAATGAAATATAATTTAAAATAAATAAAATCTCGTTAAAATCAATATATTTTCGTATTTAACCTCCAAGTCGGAATTTGTAAAGGCTTCAAAGGTAATTTGATCCTTAAGCCTTTCCCTCTCTCACACGCTTTTTGCTCTCGTTCCTCTCTCTCTCTCTCGTGTGCTTTTGGGTCTTTTTCATTTTTATCTTTTCTCTAAATTTTCGTCCATTACTGATCCTTGGTTTCTGATGATGTAGGAGAAGAAGAAAGCGCTTTTCTTTTTCACCTTTATAGGGTTTGCCGAACAGCTAATCAATCAGTTCATGTTGAAAAGCTGAAATGGATTTTGTGAAAAAGTTGAATACCATCTTCTTTACTGATTATCCTCCTACTACTCAGACTTCAACTATTTCATCTGCATCCTCACCAGTTTCTTCTTATTGTGGTTTTACTAAATGTAGAACCTCAGACCCTTCTCTCTCTCCCATCACCACCTCTTTTTCTTTTATTGCCATGAATGATCATGGAATCTCACTTCCCTCTTGTAATCTCTGTTACTGTTTCCGACTTTAGTTTACTGGGTTCTTGGTAAAGTTTTCTTCTTGCTGCTCTTAGTTCAGATTCCGTATGTCCAAAGCAATTGCAAATTGCAAATTCTCTCTATAGTAATCATTCGGAAAGAGAAGAGCTTTACTGCCTCTAGTGTTAATACATTGTATTCGATATGACTAGTTATTGTTCTGCATCTGCTGTCACCATGCTGGCAAAATACTGCGATCAGTCTCTCAAGATCAGACTGAGGTGATTATCATATTCATCTTGTTTCCGCTCTTTATTCTGACTCTTCAAGATTTGGATTTAAAGTAAAGGATGCATAGTTGTTGTCGAAAACGATTGTCTTACGTAATATTGTGGATCCTCCGATATTCTTTCTCTGTGATATGGGTATATTCCATGTTTACTTGACGTTAATTTTCAATTGTCATTAAAGAAGTAGTACAAGAATTTTGAATGATTCTAGCAAAGAAACCCAATTGCAAATCCTTTTTTCTTTACGCTACACGATGATCATCATTCATCAGGTATGATCATGGTCATCATGATCGACGTGGGATTTGGAGGTGGAAGAGGAGGACCCTTAGGAATGGGATTGCTAGTCTTTCGGTTTCAGCTTCAGCTTCTCCTCTTTCTACCAATCAGATGACGAGGGACTCATCCTGTCTCAAAACTTATCAGGAGGTTCTGTTTGTACCCACCAGCTAACCTGTATCTTATTACCTTATCTTTATTACCTTTTTTCCTTCCCTGATACTATTGTCATATTTAGACTTGCATAATTAATCTACCTTCTTAACCCACAAGTTCTCTTTAGTATTTTTGGCCACTGGTTGGTTATTGATGTCATACTCTTTGCGCACTTTCTCTGATCCTTTTATGCTGAAACACATGCCAGGTTGTCAAGTCTGCTAGGAAAGAGTTTACCCATGAAATCTCATTCCAGTCCAAGGACAAAGAGATCTCACTTGCAAAGGTACGTGGACAACCGTCTTCTGGCTAATATGATTTTGTGAGAGGGCATCTTACCTTGATCTTATTCTGTTAAGAGAATCTTCTACTTATTTTTGACCCTTTTTGTTCGGAGTGCACTCCTTTACTACCCTTCAGTTTGCTAGTTATTATGACAGGTCAATAGGGTCAAGTTGGGTTGCCGGATCACATGTTCCTTAATAGTTCTTGAGTCCTTGGTTTTTGAAACTATAATGGTCAAGTTTCTACAAATGGAAATTCATCATCCTACCATGTTTGTCATTTTCTGTTGCAGGCATTGCTGTATATTGCAGCAGAAGATGAAGCATGTATTGCTGCCAACAGGGAGATAGATGCTCGCTCACTCTTGAGTGAAAGGAGAAATCTTTCAGTCTCATCTGATACCCAAGACTGGAATTCTGTGGACCGCATGCCTTTGGGTGGAAAGAGAATAAATGAGTGGCTTCGTGAGTTGGATACAATTGCGAAAGAAATCCAAGCAGAACTGGTATCCAGAGAAATAGGCTGCCATTTGGTTGAAGTTTTGGATGCTGTCAATGTTGTGCTTTTTGAGTTGAGGGGCTTCAAGAGGTCACCTGTTGTTGTAGATTCCAAGTATTCATACTTACACACTGTACTAAGCACTGGATGTGGCAGTGGTAAAACTTGAAGCTCTTATACTTCTGTAACTCTTTGTATTCTCATGCGTGTCTGATGTTATGTTCATTTTTGTTGCAGCAATTTTGCTTAGCATTATTTACATAGAGGTCTGTAGACGACTTGGTATAACCATTGTGGGATCTCGAGTTGGGGAAGATTTTTTGATTTGGCCCCAAATGGGAAACCCTGAGGTGCTTCAGTTTTTCAACTTCATATCTAGCAAACCACATTTATTTTTCAAATTATAATCTTGTAAGGCATTATAATTTGTTTTACATTATATGTTGTAGGACATCTACTGTTTCTTGCCAATTCTGAAACTGGATTAATTGTCATATTGGCTATTGCTCTTTATAGGAGCTTTTCAAGGTAACTTCAGGACACAGCTTGTTTGCAATTGTTAATGGAACGTGTGTGGAAGACCCCAAGTCAAAGGCATCAGATTTAACTAGCAATTCACTTTTGAGGCTTGAGATAGCTACAAAGAGAGATATAATTGGCATTGCTCTGGCCAATTTGATTGTAAGTTTTGATCCCTGCACGTATGTACTATCTTTTAAGTGCTTTAAATATGTATTTAGTTGGCCTATTTTGCTTCTTTTTAGTTTCTTTCATTTTTGTTGTTGCCACTTGATGGACAATTTTATTTGAATCTTTTCAGAGGCTTCATTGGAAGCGTGCTTCAAGATCAAGTCGTGGACTCATGCTGACAGCTCCACTTAGGGATGTGCACGATATTGATAAAAAACTTTGCAAGACTCATACTTCAAAGGCTCCTCTGCTTCGTCCTCAAGATCTTAGGTAATGTACTTAGATGTCCATAGAGCATTAGATCATTCTATTTTGTTGAATATTTTAGCAGAAATCATTTCTGGTATTGCTTTCGTATTTGTTCAAGCAATTAGTATATGTAACGATTATGTAAATTATTGAAACATCCTTTTTGAATGGACATTTGTAAGTTCTTACAGTAATAGGCTCAACATGCATTTGTATGTGATACTCTAAACTTGTGATTGCCATTTCTTAATATAACTAGTTTTTCATTGCCTTCTCATTTTCTATTGTTAGCCAGTTGCTGCAGTTTTTACAATATATAGCTCAGTGATACAAAGTGCCTCTTGTACTTGTTTGTAACGTGAACATTTTATGCATTTAACAATCATTGGGCTTCATTCTTAACTGAACATAAAGACTACGCGGAGTTAGTCTGAGTTGTTCCCGTATCGTCTCATCTTGGGACTTGGTCAACGATGGAGGATTAAAGTTTAAAATAGTGAAGCAACTCTTTTCAACTTAACTATTCTAGAATTCTAGCTATGTCCTGTATGAATAATTTATTGTTTTCTCTGTATGAGTACCATAATGTAGTTCGATCTATTCCTGCTCTTATTTTTGGTTGCTGTTCTTTCTCTCCTTTCGGAATAGATGGATGATTTGCAAAGGATACTTCTAACATTCCATTAGCAGGCATTTTGTGTATGATATTGTCATATAACTCAAAAGGTGTGGGTTTATGAAAGCCAAACCAATTGATGTGCCATTCTTTGTTCTTATTTGCTGGTTAAAGTGACAACAAACCCGATATTCATGGAAATAGTAACCTTGAATGATTTGTCAAATTGGGAGTGGCAATGATGAGCTTTTAAGCCCTTGAGACATTCGGATGGTGGGGGAATGGAACCCTATAAATGACTAGCTCTTCCCTGGATGATATTTCTATTCAACTGCTGAGTTATTGATTTCTTTGCAGGCTGGCAATAATGGCTTCAGAAAGATTATTAATCCTACAGCCACATAATTGGACTCTGAGGAGGGACCATGGCATGATGTTGTACTATAATCGGTATAGACTTATAGGCTTAAAATTTTTCTATAGTTTGGGCGAGTTATTATGGTGGATGACAGAATGTGTTTGATTGCAAATGGTAGGGAATACGCAGAGGCAGTGCAAGAGCTTAGCATTTGCATGGCATTTGCCCCAGAAGAAGAGGCAGAAGTTATAGAACCATTTGTTGAGAAACTCCATTTGTTGCGGCTTGAATCATCATGGAAGTCTTGGGGACAACAAGATCGGCTCACAGTTCCTTGACTTTATCTGTAAATAACTTCTCCCTCATGCATCGTATGTAGTTCTCAGACGGTGTTCTGTGAGTTCCAGATAGTCTGCTGCTTTTGGATTTTTCATTGAAACACGATTTTAGGACTTGTCTGCTTTGTGTAAAAATATTCGTTACTACATGATTCTGTCCTTTTGTGATCTTTTCATTCCATTTTTTCTCTTCCTGATGGATTTAGTACTTTTCTTCTTGACAAGAGGCAAATCTCTGGATCTTTTGCTTCGAGTGATTCAAAGTTGGACTTTTCACTTCTCTATTTCCTCCCACAACCCAATCAAACTTCCATTTTATTGAAGCAATTAGCAACACGGCTCTCTTGTCTGTCTACACATGGATTTACTTTAGATAAAGATCACAGGGATACATAGAGAGTTTGTTAGGCCAACTTGTTAATTAGACATTTGAACTAGTTTGGTCATAGCTTTGAATTGGATAATAGCAGCATGCACAAATTAAATGTGTCAATCAAGGAACTAAATCTAGAAACAGGAACCTGGAATCAGAAAGGATAAGCTAAAATCCAAATGAATCTGGGAGTAAGGAAATGATTAGTTTAGCACTGAATTGAACACCAATGCCTTTTAGAATTGGCAAGCAAATTAAGAGATGCACGTACAACGGGCAGGCAGGAGCTTGCTTGTGTGTAGATATTGTCAGAGAAGGGTGCATCTTCATCAGATAGTCCTTAATCAGCATCAGCAGTCAGATGAGGATAATAACTAACTTTTTAATCAGAGTGTAGCATAGCAGTAGAAAGCACAGAAACCAGGCCCGCTGGAGTTTCACAGTAATTAAACAGCATTAGAGCGAACCACAAGGAAAGTAAGATTCTGTCATTAAAAGGGTCACTAACAAATTGTTTTCTTCTGTAAATTTGTACGATTGCAGCAGCGGAATTATTAATCCCCAAACAGTGGAGCAGTGATATGTAGCAGGATTGGCATATGTCCATGAAAACTCATGTCCATTAGCGAAGTTGCGTGCATAGTTATAAATACTAGTACGTACCCTATCAGCCTAAAATTGGTATGGTATTTTAAGTTTTGGTATTAGATTTAAATATCGATCAATGCTGGTCTGTTTTGATCATACCAGTTGGTATTTAAAATACCGACCAAACATCAGCCGGTATAAAAAATTTTAAAAATTTGGTGGATTTTTTTTGCAAAATTTTTAAAACTTCCTTTCCTCTTTCTTACCTCTTCTTCTCCCATTTTTTTCAAAGTTTTTAAAATAATAATAAATATTTTATTACTAATAATAATTATAAATTAAATAAAACTTAA
>JAOTIZ010000005.1:10811409-10832399 GCA_027123425.1 Erythroxylum panamense
AATTATCTTATTATTATTAATTATTAATTATTATTATAAAATTTATTATTACTATTATTATTATTATTATTATTATTTCGAGATAGAAACCAGTGTTATGTTAATTTTTTGTAGAAAAAACACGATGTTTTTTGATTTCTGTAAAACTGTTGTGATTTTTTTATTTTCAGAAACAAAAAATCGCAATAAAGTAAGCCTAACACGTTTTACTTATCTATTTTTTTTTACAAAAACGATAAAAAAAAGAGAAAAAAAAAAGAAACAAACAACCCTTAACTTATGTTTTTCACAAAGGTAATTAATGCGTCAATGTTTAGTTCACTTAGATTCAGGTCGCATCTAAAGGGAGTGCGTATGGCACAATTCTCTTCCTAGTATAAGTAATTATTTGCGCGCTGATGCGCAAGGCACCGCGTTTAGTCGCTTGTTTGATGCTTCGGTTATACCAAAAAACAAACAAACAAACAAAGTGTATGTGTTGCACCAAGTAAGTTCCAAATCAAATGTATCCTGAGTTGCTTAGAAATTGAGGTAAGTTTATGGACTCTAATATTAATTAACACTACCGTACGAATAGATAAATAACAGTTATCAATTACTAGAAATAAATAACTCTTGCATTTCAAGTTCAAAATATTAGCCTGTTTTCACTTCTAAAATTATTAGTAAAATTACTGATATGCTTTTGTCATTTTAATCTTGCAGTAGGCGCGACTCTACTTGAATCTTCTCTCTCTTTTCCATTTTTTAGATTCTTTAGCCACATCATGGACGAGCGCCAAAAATCTCTCATTCTCAACTCCTCTCTCCTCTACCCACCTCACCAAGGTCTCATCTTTTGAATTTTCTTTTCTTCGTTTTGGCTTTCTGAAATCCATCATGTTGTTTTTCTCTAGCAGTGAAGCTGTCCTACGGCACGGCCGGGTTCAGGGCGGATGCGTCGGTGCTCCAATCGACGGTGTATAGAGTGGGGATATTGGCGGCTCTTAGATCATTGAAGACCCAGTCGGCGATTGGGTTGATGATCACTGCATCCCACAATCAAGTGAGTGACAATGGAATCAAAGTCGCTGACCCAAGTGGCGGCATGCTCACGCAAGATTGGGAGCCTTTCGCGGATGCCATCGCCAATGCGTCAACTTCTCAAGACCTCGTTCAGGTCTGTAATCTATTCCCAACAAAGATGCTCAGTTTCATTCTCATTTCTTTTTCTTTAATATATGAAGAGCTCTATCTATAATCATTTGGGCAGAGGAAGATATATATGAAGTATTTTTATTGAATAAAGAATGGTATACAATTAGATAGTTACATGTAAAAGTTGGGCTAGATTATGGTTGAAGTTTCATTAACAAGGGGATTAATGGAATGTGGATGCCTGGATGGTTTTATTATGGATGCGTTTACTTTGATAATTGTAGTCTCATTGCCCCCTTTCGGATTCATATTTACGAACAATAACGTAGGAAATAGTTTCTGTATGTTGAAGCTAAATCAATTCCTGAAGTGATGTATAACAATATTGTGAAAAACTAGTAGATTGCTTAAATGGAATCGCTTTTATGTTTTTTTTTCTCGTCTCCCTAAATTATACTTATTCTGATTCTCCTTCTTATGTTTCTTTTTTTCGCCCTTCAATAGTTAATTGATGAGTTTGTGAAGAGGGAAAATATTCCATTTGATGGAGTTAAGTCACCAGAGATATTGCTGGGAAGAGACACAAGGCCCAGTGGTGAATCTCTTCTCGAAGCTGCTAAACAAGTATGCTCCTTTTTACTAACATGATGCATCTGTTATATTTTGTCAAAATTCCAGCTATACAATCTTAGCCATAATATTTTTCACATGGCATATGACCCTTCTCACTTGTGATTTCTTTGACTTTAGGGGATTCATTGTTTTGTTGGAGCTCTTTCCCATGACATGGGAATTTTGACGACTCCACAGCTACATTGGATGGTTCGATCTAGAAACAGAGGATTGAAAGCAACTGAACTTGATTACTTTGAACTGCTCTCCAGCTCATTCAGGTTAGTTTACATAGATGTCTACTGGTTGTCAATAGTTTTGTCTTAAAGTTTATATTATACTAAAAAAGCTTCTTTTACAGTGTTTATTGTGATATGTAGGTGTTTAATTGACTTGATACCTAATGCAAGCAAAATGAGTGACACAAATGACAAATTGGTTGCGGATGGGGCCAATGGTGTGGGTGCACATAAACTCGAACTCCTGAAGAAGAAATTGAATGGTTTTGATATTGAAGTCCGTAATTCTGGAAAAGGTGTGCTGAATGAAGGCGTTGGTGCTGATTATGTGCAGAAAGAAAAGGTTGTTCCACAAGGATTTGGTTCTCAAGATATTGGAGTAAGGTCAGTGTTATCCCAGTGACTATTGGTTGTCAATCATGGAGTAAATGCCTACTGTTTCTCTTTGGACTTGATGACCATATGCTTGTTTTTTATAGTACTTCATGTTCATAGAGCTTTTCATAACCTATGCTATGAAATAAATCCCTAGAGCTGTTGTAAGGCTAGTTTGATGACCATATGGATACTCTATGTTTGAAAAAGGAATTGTAAGCTCGACTTGATCAGATAGTAACTGTAAGAGGTTGTATAGTGGATGTATGGTAATTACTTCAGCCCACTAGCAATGTGCTTTAACTTTACTTTTTATGGGATATGATAACATCCAACCCTTCGACAAACCATATTCTTAGAGGTAGTGGTGGAGATGTAGGAGCAGATTAAGCAAATTATACTCGATATTTTCAAACTTTATTTTCCTACCTGGTATTCTCAGTTCAGTAAAGCCGTGGAGAAATCCCCTTTGTATAGGTTAGTAAACTGGGTTGGAGGCAATGTTTAGTGTCTGATCACGAGTCAAAATGTGGTTAGAGACCTCCAGTTAAGATCTGATATGATGGCATCATGATGCCAGTCCAGACAGGCTGGAAGTAGCTAAACAACTAGAAGAGGTTTCTCAATGTGAAATCTTTTAGGACTTATTTTTTCCTATTCTGGGTAAGGTTTCAAGTAAGATTACTATTAATAGAGTTTTTCCTGGAGAAATAACGTGGCATTTGCATTCAAATTTTATTAAAGGAGGTTTTTGTTATAAACCCTAATTGTCCATCTACAATCCACCCTCATTTCTAGCCTACTTTGTTGAAAACTAGCTGTCTTAACTGCATTTCCCTGCATCACGTAGAATCAATTCATTTGCTGAAAATAACTCATAGAAGAGCTGTTTTGGCAGAAGGATGAAGATTAACTGTCAGCAAATTATATATTCTTTGGCTGTCATGTGGAGTTGACTTGAAGATTGAAACAGAATTTATAGCAAACTCTGCATTTTATGCTCGTATCTTCTGACTGATTTGAGGAGTTGAAACTAATTGTAACAATGGTTTTAGTTTTTCAGGTGTGCAAGTTTGGATGGGGATGCTGATAGGCTTGTTTATTTTTCTTTGCCATCTGAAGATAGTGACAAGATTGATCTTATTGATGGGGATAAAATTTTGTCTTTGTTTGCCATATTTGTTAAGGACCAATTAAGCATTCTTAATGAGGAGAGAAATGAAAACACAAAGGACAATTACCAACCTTGCCTTGGTGTTGTACAGACGGCATATGCAAATGGAGCATCCACTGATTATCTCAAAGGATTGGGCCTAGAAGTTGTGTTTACACCAACAGGAGTGAAATACTTGCATGAGAAAGCTGCAGAATATGACATTGGGATATATTTTGAGGCTAATGGCCATGGAACCATCTTATTTTCTGAACGCTTTCTATCTTGGTTAGAGGACAAATGCAATGGGCTTGATTCTACTTCTAAAGGTTATTTTCCGTTAGTCTTGTTCTGGTTGCCTAAGATGCAAGCTAGAGTTCTGGAAGGTCATGAATTGTTTGCAATTTTCAGGTTCAGAACAGCAAAAAGCTGCCTTGAGACTGTTGGCAGTTAGCAAGTTGATCAACCAAGCTGTTGGAGATGCTTTAAGTGGTCTACTTTTGGTTGAAGCCATTTTGGGAAACATGGGGTGGTCAATACATAGGTGGAAGGAGCTTTATCATGATCTACCGAGCAAGCAGCTTAAGGTTTGTATTACAGGTTCTTATATTGAGCTTACTTTTAATAATTTGTTTCCATATCTCTCAATTTTTTGTGCTGCATATCCTTGATTTTCCAAAAATGACACTCTTTTCCAAGTAGCTCTGTGAATTCTAGTTATCTTTTGGGAGCATTAGGACACACATATTTCATTAGCTTTAATGGTCTAATAAAGGCTTCTTCACATGATTGGCAGGTCAAAGTTGTAGACAGAACTGCTGTTGTTACAGCAAATGCAGAGACAGTGGTTGTAAGACCCCCTGGAATCCAGGAAGCAATAGATGCAGACGTTGGTAATAGCATTCACCTAAATGGTTTACTGAGTTACTGGATCAAAATGCTGGTGCATGATTCGTGCTATGTTCACAGCTCAGTTTTGTTCTTCTTTTACCCTCTCTCTCTCTCTCTCTATATATTTATATATGTATGTATATATCTATACATATATATAAACAATTGACTGACAAAGAAGCAAGGGGATCAGTTGGAATATATCAGAAAAATATTCGGGTTCCTTTAATTGATTACTGCTTTCCATGTTCTCACTATTTACAAGTGCATTGCTATTTGAAGATCAAGATTTACAAAGGTAGAATAGGTTTGAGCTACAACTCACTTTTCGTAAGGGAATTCACACTTTTTTTGCAGCAAAACATTCTCGAGGACGATCTTTTATTAGGCCATCTGGTACTGAGGATGTCATACGTGTATATGCAGAGGCATCAACACAAGAAGCAGCAGACGATCTTGCCAACTCTGTTGCGAAACTTGTAGATCGGTTCCTAGGATATGGAGGTTCTGGATAGTTCGTGCTCCGACTCCTCAACTCAAGGTCACTAAATGATGACAAAGGGAGGGTTTTCATTTGATTTGAATAACTCGTCTAATAAGACTATTTTTGTCTATTTAAACCTTACCATGTCTTCTGCACTATAGTTTTGATGCTTGGATTCCAAATTCAGATGAAGCTCTATAATGCACAGTAGATACGGCCATTTGTCATACTACATATATAGCCTCAATTTTATTTATTATGCTCTCATATATGACATGATTATAGAATAAGTATTGATTTTAGTACAGTAGTATTTTTTACGCCTTTGCTCCTATTACTCAGTGAACATATCAAAATCCTATCGAAGAGTTAGAGGAGCTACTGGTCGTCCGAATACACCTCTAGTTATAGTTTGCTCAGCAACTATCAAGGCAATGCAAGTTACTCACATTTTTGGTTAGCAAGATTTGTTTTATTTCAGCTAAACAAGATTTGTATTTGCCGACTCTTGTATCTCCAGAATGTGGGGAAGAATTACATGCCTCTATCTGTTCTTTTGCTGCTCCTTTTCAAGGCCAAGCATAAAAAGAAAAAGGCAGTAGAGTCTATATCTAGTCCCAGTTAGCAGTTACGTTGAAACTCTTAACCAGTTCAGTTGACGATTTGCTCTCAAACAAATGCTTCATTACTACGTCACCACCCTAAAGATATAAGCAAGTAATTTTTATTGCCAGATACCTCGACAGTTTCTCATTCTTAGTGTTCGAAACATCCATCGCTAATGAGACAGATCATTGGCAAAACCCACAAGGTAAATCAAGAGATAAACGAACCTGAATTTCTACAAGTTGTCCATACAGGCCCGACCCAACCATCCATACATAGATTCCCGAAAATAGTTCATAGATTCATCCTAAGGTTCAACAGCCTGAAATTTAACCCTTGCCTTGAATCCTTAATTTGAGCAAACTTCAAAACAACCAAGGTACTTTGAGTTTGAAGAATCACCATCCAACTTCAAAAGCCTGCTTCCAACAGTACAAATCCCATTGTATTATTTCTCCAACTTTCACCAATCAGAGTTAGAATTGAAGTGGTTAATCATCCAGTTTTAAGAACTGAAGCTCATGATCATTCGTTTCTCTTACACTTGCAGCTTAGCTCTATCAAATTACCAGCTGGAGAAATTCAGCAAGGAAAATGATTTACATATTCGAGGATGTCAAAATGCAATCTTTGCGAGCATGTGTCATCCCTCGAACGCATTAAACATTTTCTCAATACACCAGCCGCGTTAGCACATAAAGCATTACTCATGCCATGCACCAAGAAATCAAAATAACGCTTTGAGTTTGAGACAACGAAACGGCAATAGAGTGAATAATAAAAGATAATACCTCTCAAATGCAAACGCAGATTGGTAGAACTAAATAAGGATTCACAACAGTGAACTGAAATTTTCATGATACAGTGGACAACATTCCTTCACACCCTCACAAATGCCAGTCCACCATTACGGTAATTGCAAAAGTAGCAATTGTACAAAATAAATAACCTCCATTAAAGATCCTAATATGTTGTTTTTTGAAAGAGCATTTTATAAATTCCAATAAAACTCTTCTTGAAATGCTGCAATTGTGGAATCACAGCTGTCTATTCAGAGCTCATAATCAGATAGGAAATATGGGATTTCATGCGAAATCAATATTACATTCCAGTCTGAAATCTTGATCTGTAGTGAAGCAATTTAATTTCAACATTAAAGGTAATAATTGAAATCCCTCATCAGTGTTATCCTAGTTAATCCAGTTTAAAGCAATTGGGTAAAAATTTTATCATCCTGGGTTTGCAGTTGCAATGCTAAGGTGTTTTTGAGAGTAACTTCATGATTTGGTGGGTTAATAAATCAGAAAATGATTAAAGATATTGTTAGTTGACAGAACAAAATAAGAAGAGTATATAAGAGAAAAGGATCAGTTTGTAACAAATTGTCAGCAGAATACGAGCTGAATGTATATTTCTTGTTTAAGACAAATTATAACAAACTCAGATTCTGTAATATCAACTCACTCGTGTTAACTCCACGCCAAAAACAGCCGAAGAAATACGTCATACCGTCTTACCTCGTTGAAAATAAGTCTTAATACAGTATCTGGTTACAAACCATAGAGATGCAACTTCTTCCCTAACTTGCCCCAGCTTTGGAGCTCCGAAAATCCCTTTTCAACTCAGCAACTCTTTTCATGCAAGCCGCCTTGGACTTGCCAGGAACTGCAGCTGCAATCTTTTCCCACCTCATCGCAACATCCTTAGGAAAAACTTTTAAAGCATTTAACAAGGCAATATCTTCTCCTGAACTCCACCCATCATTATCTTTCCTGCATTCAGCTGACTCTGTCACCACTTGCTCATCATTAACTCGAGTGCCCAGCGGTTTCCTATTCTTCAAAAATCTTGTATACGAATCTGCATCATCAAGTTTCTTCTCTCCCAATTCCTTTGCTTTATTGATCACACTCTCCACTCTGTGCCTCCCATTGAACGCCTCCGCTATCACTTCCCATCTCCTAGGTTTCCCCACTGGATTTTTCACCATTTGTTTCTTTAAAATGTCCATGTCCGCTTCACTCCACTCCTTTTCTTCTTCGTTTGACGCCATCCCATTTTCATAACGCTCCAAAGGTTCAGTCTTTACCTCTTTACTCGATAACCCATTACTCATTTCCACGGCTGGGATCGAATTCAGGACACACTCTTCAGATCTTATCGGTTTTGATCTCTTCTTCCGAGCCTGCTTTTCGGTCACAATTTCGGGTTCTTGTTCAATCGGCTCGAGAACTGGGCCTTGACCAACGCGAATGTCGCCGCCGGTGAGCTGCGACGGTGCGAAGGGTCCAATGAGTAGGGAGATTGAGACCCAGAAAAGAAGTGATCTAAAGGGTTCAATTTGGAGGAAGATGATTGAGAAAATCAACAAAATCAAGGAGCAAACAACAGTAAAGGAAAGAAAAAGTTTGCTTAGTGGTTTTTGATGGGTTACTGGATCGGATAGTGAAGATTTGAAAGGTCGAGATTGCATGTGAAATCTTGGCCTGGGATCGTCGTCCAGGAACTCCATTGCTAATTTGGGAGAGTTTGAGACGATACGAGAATTGACTTTGCAAACTCAAGTTTCTCTCCGGCTACCCTTAGGTTCTTTATATAGTAAATAAGCAAAATATACTTTAAACGACAGCGTCTCCAGTTGAACCGTCTCTGTTTGAGAAAAGCTGTTGATGCTCGCTCTTTGTACAGGGCCCTTAAAATCCGTTGAACTTCCTTTTTATTATCTTCAAGTTCGTTTCTTTAATTCAATTTGGAAAACCCAGAAACCCATACTCACAGTCAATGACTCCCAACTCTTGTGTTGTCTCTCCCAGCAGAGGCTCCAAGAGGCGCGCAACTTACTTGAAAAAATGCCAGGCAGAAGCAGTCACACACGTGTCGTCTACTGGACTTCGATACTTACCAAGTATTGGAGAGTTGGGTTTGTTGATGAGGCTCGAGCGCTGTTGGATATCATGCCTGAAAGAAATATCGTTAGTTATAATGCGATGTTGGCTGGGTATGTGCAATGGGGAAGGTTGAGTGAGGCATGGAAGTTGTTTGAAGAGATGCCTGAGAGGAATGTCGTCTCCTGGACTTCGATGCTTTGTGGGTATGCAGATACAGGAATGATCAGGGAGGCTAGAAGGTTGTTTGAAGAGATGCCAGAAAGGAATGTTGTTTCGTGGAATGCTATGATTGTTGGGTTGATTAGAAATGGAGATTTGGATGGGGCGAAGAGAGTTTTTGTTGCCATGCCGGTCAGGAGTGTCGTTTCATGGAATGCTATGATTGCAGGATTAGTGGAGAATGGTAGGGTAAAGGAAGCCAGGATGTTGTTTGAGGAGATGGATGATAAGAATGTAATCACTTGGACAACTATGATATGTGGTCATTGCAGGGAAGGTGACGTGAGAGACGGCTACAGTTTGTTTCGGAGAATGCCTGGAAGAAATGTTGTTTCTTGGACTGCCATGATCAGCGGGTTCACTTGGAATGGATTATATGAAGAAGCTTTGCTGCTTTTTCTTGAGATGAAGAGTAACTCAAATGTAAAACCAAATGCTGAGGCTTATATCTCACTTGCTTATGCCTGTACTGGTGTAGGATTTCTTTGTTTTGGCAAGCAATTGCATGCTCAAATTATTGTTAATGGGTTGGAATACGATGATTATGATGGTAGATTATGTAAGAGCCTTATTCATATGTACTCTTCGTTTGGCATAATGGATTCTGCTGATCATATATTTAACAAGAAGTCCTGTAATTTTGATCTCCATTCCTGCAACCATATGATCGATGGTTATGTTAGAACTGGACAACTGGAGAAGGCCGAAAGCTTGTTCAACATTCTACCTGACCGAAACAAGATAACGTGGACTTCAATGATTTATGGGTACTTTAGTGCTGGATTATTACAAAAGGCATGCTATTTGTTTTACAGCATGCCTGATAAAGATGCGGTTGCATGGACCTCGATGATTTCAGGGCTTGTCCAGAATGAGCTTTTTGCAGAAGCTGCCTGTCTCTTTTCAGAAATGAAAGCTAATTGCGTTTCTCCTCTAACTTCTACATATGCAATTCTTTTCGGGGCTACAGGTGCGGTGGCATATCTTGACTATGGTAAGCAGTTGCATAGCATGCTGGTAAAGACGATGACAGACCTTCATTTGATTGTTAATAATTCATTGATCTCAATGTACGCCAAGTGTGGGGAGGTAGAAGATGCTCACAGGATATTCACAAGCATGATTTCTAAGGATATTATTTCTTGGAACACCATGATCATGGGGTTTTCACATCATGGGCTGGCAAAAGCTGCACTGCAAACTTTTGAAGCCATGCTGGAAACTGAGACTCAACTGGATTCTGTTACATTCTTGGGCATCCTATCAGCATGTAGTAATGCAGGACTTGTAAGTAAGGGGTTGGATGTATTTAATACAATGAGTGATGTTTATGCAGTTCAACCAAGTATGGAGCATTACATTTGCGTGATTAATCTCTTGGGGCGTGCTGGCAAGCTAAAAGAAGCAGAAGAATTTATCATGGGACTTCCTTTTCGAGGAAGCGAAAGCCATGGCATTTGGGGGGCGCTGCTTGGTCTTGGTGCATCCAGTTTTGTTGAGGGAAGTGCAGATATTGCTAAGCGTGCTGCCAAGCGACTCCTTGAGCTGGATCCATCCAATTCACCCGCCTATGTTGCACTTTGCAACATATGTGCGGTAAATGGCGAGCACATTGAGGAGCAAAAGCTGAGAAGGGAGATCGATATAAAGGGTGTGAGGAAGGTCCCTGGGTGCAGTTGGATAACGTTGAATGGTAGAATTCATGTATTCTTATCAGGTGATAAATTACACGCACAGACAACTATGTAACTTGTACAGAGAGCCTGTCCTGGAATTTTAAGAATTTGATTATGTAAGAGACATCCAATATTGCCAGAATAAATGAAGAGGTTTGAAATTGAAGCATTCATGTTGAAGCCATGAACAGTTCTTAGTACTTGGTGGCGCTCGTATCAATTCTATTATTATTTTTCTAAAAGTGGTCAATTTCAAGTGGCATGAACCATGCAAACAATGATTTCAGGTTCCCAAAACCATAACTTGAAAGATACAGCATTTCATTCTCCTCGTACATACTAATCCTCCATTCTACAATCCTTTGAAATGAATGGAGACTTTTATCAGACACTTCACTAACTCAGCCATTTGATACAAGGATATCATATCCAAAACTTTATTGAGTTGGGCTTCTCTCCACAGAGTTGGGCCCAACCCAATAGTCATACTGTTTGCGTTTGGTGTCGGAGAATGTGTCGCGAGCAAAAGAAATCTCTGCAGCTTAATCTGCTCCTTAATTAGAACTTGCGATTTGTCTTCTCTTTTACTGCTTTCAACTTCGGTTACATACCATGGCGACTTCAGCTTCAGGTTCTGGCCACAGCTCGCTGAAGGACTACTTGAAACGATACGAGAGCAAAACTGGCCAAGAAGAGAAGAAGCAAAAGAAGAAGAAGAAAACCCAAACGGCGTCGACGCTGCCGGGTGTGTTAGTCGTTGACGAGGATCCTGTTTGGCAAAAACCAGTGAAACTCGAAGAAGAAGAAGAAGAGAAAGATTCAGCTGATGAGAAGCCACTCGTCGATGAAGACATCGAAGTCAAGCGAATGAGAAGGCTCGAGCTGATTAGATCCAAAAGGGCTATTAACGCCATAGCAGAGGATGGGAGCGGTTGGGTTTCGCTCTCCGAAGCTGTCGACCTAAGCTCCAATATGTCTCCGCCGCGAAGACGGATGAGTAGGAACGATACACCGTCTCCGGAGGCGGAAGGCAAGGATTTCAAAGAGGACTCCGACAAAGGACGCCGTAATACATTGCCGGAAGCGGATTTCAAGCCTTCAAGAGAAGAAGATACGGATTTGTCAACTCCGCCGCTGCGGCAGAGAGTGAATTCCAATTTGTCATCTCCACGGACGAGGAGAGACCGAAATGACACGCCTTCACCAGAGACTGAATTGAAGCATTCCAAAGAAGATACGGATTTGTCACCTCCACGGCAGCGGCACAGAGTGAATTCCGATTTGTCGCCCCCACGGAGAAGGACAGCTCGGAATGACACACCTTCACCGGAGCCGGAGTTGAAGCGTTTAAAAGAAGATACGGATATATCACCTCCGCGGTCGCGACGGAAGCGGCGTGATACTCCGTCACCTGGACCTGAGATTTCACCGCCTCGTCGACCTCAGGCACAATCTCTAGATAATTTTGGAAGGAGAAAATATGAAATGCCGGCATCTTCTGACGTCTATCGCCGTCGGGGGACCCACCGGGGTGACTCTCCTGGTTCTGATATTTCACCACCAAGGAAAAGCAGGAAGGAAGTTGGGAGCTCAGGTGATGGCGATCTGTCTCCTCCGAGGCGATCAAATGAGAATGGTAAAGCCCCAAAGGAGAGGCCAAAAACTGGATTGATCACTGGGCGTGATATGCAAGAAGAGATTGCCAGAACTAGGAAGGATGATTTGTTGAGGTATCTTCTTGTTTCTCCTTTTGTTGATTACGTTCAGTACTTGTTTGCTAGTATTAAGCTCACTGGCCCTTATTGATCATTAGCATCCTCAATAAAAAAAATTTCTCCAAGTTTTCGACTCTATATTCCTTCAGATTTTTGTGTAAGATGTCGTTAGCCCATGGGTGATGTTTTCATCACTGGACTTACGATACAATAAACATTTGTAAATGCTACAACATTTGAATTTTGAATATTTTCTTCAGTGTGAAAGATTGCATTTATTTTCTTCTCCCAAGAAGGCTTTATCTTTTATCTTTAAAACTGCAGGGACAATATCTTTAACTTTCTTTCCTTTATTCTTTAAATAGAACTTAATGTTTATGAGACATGAGATAAGAGGGGGAAGTAAGTGCTTGATTTCCCATTTTAGCTAATGCACAGCTTCTTTTCCTTAAAATTAGTTTATTTGTTTTGTCAAGAACCAAAAAGTTGTAGGTTATAAGAGATCTGGTAAATCCACTTTGCTCATTGACTTCTATTTCTTTTAAAATTTCCCAGGTTTGAACAAATGGATCCTTACTTGAGTGGAAAAGGTGCTGAACCTGTATATCGTGGGAAAAAAGGTTAGTTAGCTAAACTTATCTAGTGGAAAAGGAACGAGAAACTTATCTCTCTGGCTGATTAGTTGCCTCGCTAAGTATGCTACTTTTTTGCAAAATGTTATCCCTGAATCAACATTTTAGAGTTGCTGCTCAACGACTAGGATTTCTTATTTGAGTCATTTAAATCCCATAATTGCTCATACCTTTTGAAGGAATTGAATTTCTATATTAGGTGACCTAATCCCTTTCTTTTTGTTTTCATCCCTTCAATTTGACTTGTAGATGCCATTCTTCAAAATGTATACCACCAGGCATGCACAGAACGTTTTATCAATGTTCTAGAGAAATTTGCTTCCCGAAAAGTTTTGTAATCCCCGTCCCCTATGCCATAGATTGTTAACTATCCAATCTTCCATAGAAGTTTAGGTAGTGATTCTTTTGAACCCTGTCTTACATGATAGTTGTGAGTCTTTTAATTATTGATGCTTCATTCATTGTTCTATCATCAATGCTGCAGGAGAGCGCATATCAAAGGAAGAATATGTGAAAATGAAACAAAAAGTTGAAGAAAAGCCCAAGGTATTGCTTTAAACTTTTGATAATCTAAAATTCTTGACTCTTGACTCTCATAATGTACTCAAATTGGTGCTTCCATTGCTGTCCTTGTTCTGGTGCCCTAAAGCTGACTACTGTTTTTCAGTATTCATGGATTGAGATTCTCATAACATGCTTTCTTCCAGATCAATGAGCCTTTTTCTTGTTAGAATGATATGTGAGATAGTACATTGACTCTTGCAAATTTATGTTGTTTGGAAGAAGTCAGTTTTGCAGTTAAAGTAGCTAATTGCTTTACAGTTAAGTTAGAAATTAGTGACTCTTGTTGGCAATCTAACAATGCACAATACCTTATTTCCTTTGCAAAAAAAAATTCCCTCCTACATGTGTTATGACATTTGTAACTTTCACTATTTCTTCTGATGTGCAATCTGACAAGTTATGAATACAACTAGTCATAATAGGTACGATATGGCAGAAGCACTATGGATATCCCTAAGGTGATTGATTCATTCCCATGTGTGCACTTGCGACAACTGCTGCAAAACTTTATCTTACGTCCTCCCAACCATACGAACAAAATTGGAGGCATTTCTTTGAGCCCATCTACAAATTTTGGTGAATAGATGCATATTGGCCCTTTTTCACTAGCAGGGATGATAACTTGTTTTTGTAGCTAGATCTTCTTTCCTCTCCAGCTATGGATGGAAGGTCTTCCATTGACTGACCTATTCTACAGTGTTTCACTTTACTTTTGCAAGCTTTTCAGAGGCTCTGGATTAGAAAAACGCTGAACCAATAATTAAAAATCGATTTCTTTTCAACCAACATGAGAACAAAATAACTTTCTTTTTTCTAAATGCATCAGGTTTTGAGAGACTAGGAACTCTTATAAGAATATCGTGTGTGCATATTTTCAAGATTGTTAGGTATAAGTCCTATTTTTTAAATTCCACAAGTCTTGCATGTATATTGACTACAACGTTCGGTATTTATGTTATACCTTGAGCATGCTGTAAAGCCTGTTCTGTCAATGTCATAGATACATATTCAAGATACTCGTGTTCATTGTGACTTCACTAGGAAAAGAAGTTGGAGTGGGGCAAGGGCCTGGCACAAAAGCGAGAAGCGGAAGCTAGGTTGCAGGAATTAGAACTTGAGAAAGAGAAGCCATTTGCAAGGACAAGGTAAGCACGTTTGAATCTCTCAAACTGTGATCCTGTAGATTGGATTTCTCTGCTTTTAGTTCTGTGGTCCTGTAGATTGGATTTCTCAGCTTTTATTATAACTATTGGAAAGAATCTATGATTTCACTGACAGTAAATCAGTACATTGATCCTGTGAACCAAATTAGTTTCTCAGTGAGTAGTAGGCGTAAATTATAGTCATGGTTACTTTTGGAGTGGACAGGATTTCTTGATACGTACCTAAAAAGATTTCCTTAAAAGGATGATAATAAAAAAAAGCTTGTAGTTGGTATATCAAATTCATCAACCAGCAACAAGGTAATTAATATGTGGATTAAAAGGGAGAAGTTGGGGAAGGCATTTGTTTAGTTACTCTGCATCTGTTTCTTCCTATTGTTCATGATTAGTCCAAGACCTAACACTAACAATGAATTGAGTCTTTTATGAAGGCATAGTTCATTTTTTGTTGATACTGAATGGTGGTTTAAGTGATTTGTTAGCCTGTTTGACGATAGCCATCAACTTCTTAATTACTAACACCTGTTTCTTTGTTTCAAACCAAAACATTTGTTTGTGTTCTGTACTTTGTGTCCTTTGGTTCCTCCTACCTAGTGCTTGTTACAAGATTAAACAGATGTTGTCATCTTGTTGAAAAATAGTGACCTATTTGTAGAGCTAAATGCTCAAGAATAGTGTAATGTTGTGATCTAATGGATTTCTGACTGCAGAGATGATCCAGAACTGGACAGAATGTTGAAGGATAGGGTAAGATGGGGTGACCCTATGGCACATTTGGTCAAGGTAACGATACCTTTCTTATTACATTGGTTGAAATTAGTAGATTGCTTCGCCTTGTGTTTGACTGGGATTTTAAACGTTTTGACCCATAGTTCCAAACATTCTGCTGAGGCTAATTGTTTCTGTTTCACACACTTTGCCATATTGCAGAAAAAGCATTCTGAATCAGTTCTTCCGAACCTAGGGGATAATGAGAAGATGAAAGAATCAGGCTTTGTTATTCCCCAAGATATACCTAGTCACAGCTGGATAAAAAGAGGATTAGATGCTGCACCAAATAGATATGGCATACGACCAGGGAGACACTGGGATGGCGTTGATCGCAGTAATGGTATGTTATAGTATCAACATATTCATGCTTTAATTGTTTTTCGACAGTCCCCTTCAATAGGTGGTCAGCTCATTTCCATTTAGTACACTTGCACATGCAGAACACAGAGATGGTATAACATGGAATTTTGGTCTATAAAGAGTGAGGGAATTTTCTCTTTGAAAAACTAATTTCTTGTGTTCTGTCTTGTAGGATTTGAGAAACAAATGTTCAAGAGGTTGAACGAGAAACAAGCTACAGAAAGGGAAGCTTATCTTTGGTCTGTGTCTGATATGTGATGAAAATTATGTGGTGTACGAGTTTAATTCTAAGTGGAAGTGCGTCAAATTGCATATTTTTGATTGGGTAATGATTTAAAGGTCTACAAATTTTGTTTTCTGGGTGAATCATGTTCAACTTTTTCTTTTGGCCCAACTATGATTGTCATTTTTGGAAATGTATTAGATATACAACCTCTAGTCTGCGGAGATCCTGCAAATGCAAAGCCGTATGAGGTATATACACTATGCAAGTTTCCAATGAGAGCAAAGTTTATAGGCAATACAACAATGACTAAGTATGGCTGTGCTTGACAATACCATTACAGGTTTTGCTTGGGCTGTTTTCTAATCCCGCTGTCGTTGTGCAGCATCTACATCAAGATCACCTTTTCAAGAACATGTCGCCAAAGCTCTGGCCTTAAGTGGTATTTGCTTGAACAAATCCGTCTTTGAAGCACTGCCCAACATCTCTGCTTAAAGATGCCTATAGTCTTGAAATATTATGTGGTTTTCACTTATCTTGGTCTTGACGCGTAAAATCAATCGTATAACGAGGAGGGCTAGTTTTAGAGAAATCATGTTTGGTCTAGATAGTGTGAAGATTTTATAACAGTGATCTTGCCTGCACTCCCACTGCAACTGGACGCATCGTCCTCTTTTTCATAATGGAGGTATGGAACTGTCAAACGAACGGGGAAACGAATAATCTTTAAAAAGTTGAAATCTCAATGCAGAGTGAAACTTGCCTGAGAAATGTGTAAACTCAGAGATTCTAATAAATGCACGACCATTTTTTGTAACTTCCATACTCTTTTGTGCGTATAACCAAGGACGGCCATGCACATGTTAATTAAACCAAGCTGCAAGCTTCTACTTTTCATTTTTCTAGTTGGATATAAAATACAGAAATGAATTTGCTAAAAGCTATTGTCTTACGAAAATTAGATAGTGTTTTGTAACTTGAAAAGATAATTTCGGCATTTATTTTGCATTATTTGTTGACATTATGTTACGTGAACAATGCTTTTTCATTGACTAGATTATGCATCACAATGTGAATCAGTCTTCTGTACATAGTTTTAGTCAAATTCGTTCGAGCTGAGTTTGTTCTCTTTTATTGTATAAATAGGGACTATGAATAAAATGAAGGGGACAGAAAACCTTCCAACAAAAATATTTTGTTAGCTTGCTAGCTTGAAGGCTCTAGTTTTCCTCAAGTTAAACCTTTCTTCGTTTTTATTGTTTTCCGTATCTTGATGAAAATAGGTAGAGATCTCTTCATCAAATTTCCCTTCTTCTAGCTTAAGAGTGATAACCAAACTCGGGCATAGGTTGTAATATGTAGTATAGACCTTATTACGTACCTCAGATTTACATGAAATGATACAAAACAAAGGTAATGTGGAATACCTTATTTCGGTTCTATCTCTGATTCCGAGTTCCAAACGATCACGAACCTCCTGGGACCTTTAGTGGAAAGTGCTCTCCGGGACATAGGCTAGGTCTTTTTACAGTTTTCTTAATACGTAAGCTCTCTTAATGAATCAGAGATTCCTTATACTTATGATTGATATGAGCAACTGTAGGAGATCTTAACCTTTATATGACTTTTATATCGAACTTCTCCATCACAAGATCGATATAAGTCCGGTCTACACTAATTGGGATCCATTTTTTACCTGGACTTCGACCAATTAATCTAGATCATTTATTGGGTCACTTTATTATCTTTATTTGGATCAAATTATGTAACTTAACTGATAATTTATTTAAAAACCAAAAAATGCAATTAATAGTTGTCCAACTTTATGGGAAAGACAAAATTGTCTAATAATCTCTCATTTGGACAAGCATTAACTACAGTTTTGACTCTAGTTTAAAAACATTTTAAAAACTCGATTAAGCCACATTGCTGTATTAGTCGACTAAGTTTTAAAAATAAAACATTTGATCTAAAGATAATGAAAGTCTATCATTCTGTCCTACAAGGCTTTCAATATCGAAAAGTATCAGATGCATGTGTCATATATGACGCAAATCTAATATAATCACGAATACCTAATACCTCATTAACATGAATGGGAACATGGAGTGTGGCAAACTAGGATGATACCTTTATGATCTAAATTATATCATCTTTATTTGTAGATCTCGATTTCTCCAACTTTATGCTAAACTGCATTAGAGAAATCTTGTTTTCTCTCACCGAATGCTAAAGAATATTAGAGAAAACTTGTTTCCTCTTACCAAATACTAAACTGCATTAGAGAAAATATTTATATTCTCCAACTGAATGTTAAATTGCATCAAAGAACACCTTTATGGGATTAAAAACTTATATCTCCCTATGTCATGTCAAAGTTCATAAATATCTACAATAAAACTATATGCGTCTAAATGACATAGGCACAAGGTCAATCTATATATATGCCTAATGACTTTTAAATGCTTAAGATCGACACAAATCTTAAGACTTTTATACATATTATGACAATGTATGACAACACGTATTACTGAGATAAATGATGATCATCTTTATCGATGAACCATAACACCTTCATAATACATTAAATTGTACAAATGTGCATGGAGCAAACGTAACGATCCCCTAACTAATAGTGTTTACGGACGTCAAAACACCCATACTGTATACTTGTGTCACAAACATAAAAGGGTGAAGTCTTTTACTCAAAGGATCGACTTACAGTTCCCCAGTCTTTAAATGTTTCACACCTTAATGTCACCTTTTCGTATCAACAACTTTATGAGCAAATAATTGATCTTTAAATGTTAAAACCCTGTGATATTTTTTGTTGTTATTAAACAACACGGCAAGAAGATTACCACAGTATAACTAAATGGGTCTAGTCATTGAATCAACTATATACAACTCAGAAATCAAGTTTCTAAGCTAAACCGTTTGTAAAGTAGCCCTATGGCATGCACTTTGCATGCATAGTCGAGGAAGTTACCTATGTCTTCTTAACACACTTCCACGACATTATACCATCTGCAAACTTAAAACTGTGACCTTAAGTGGACTTTGATCATCCGAACACATAGCTAAAATCTTAATCTGAATTCCCTACGAGGTTTAGTCTGTTGACTTTTATATATGTCAACCTATAATCCTTAATTTTTTAAGTATCTCAACACTCTCTAGACTGCATTCAAATGGTCTACAACTGAATTAACCAGATATTGACCAAATAGTCAAACAATGAATGCAATGTCCTACCTAGTACATAGCCGAGCATACATCAGGCTATCCTCTGTACTAGAGTATGGAGTATTCCTTATAACCTCTCTCTTTACTTTATTCTTTGGATACTGTACTAAAGATTAGCTCTCATTATGAGAGATAGGTGCTACGACAGGTTTACTGCCAACTGTATTAAACCTTTGTAACACATACTTAATGTATGCATTCTATGAGAGATCTGATGAGTGTTGAGATTTGTGTTGGTGAACCTGAATACTTAGGACAGAAGATGCGACACCAAGGTCCTTTATGTTAAAGTTCTTGATCAAAAGTTACTTAACCTTATAGAACATGGTCAAATAATTTGACGTGAGTAATATATCATCCATATGCAGTAATAAGAAGATAACTTTGCTCCCTTTGACTCCATAGTACAAGCATCTTTCCAACTTTATTTTCCATGAAGTTGAAAGAGGCCACAACCTCATCAAATGTAAGGTATTACTTTTAGGAGGTTTGTTGTAAACCATATATTGATTTGCATAACGTGCAAACCATGTCAGTTCTATCTAGATCCTAAAATCTTTCAGGTAGTACCATATAATCACTTCATAAAGGTTTTTATTCAGGAAAATAGTTTTAACAGCCATCTGATGTAACTTTGTATCATTATGAGCTACAATTGCCTTAATCACTCAAAATGTATCCTACAAGGATACGAGAGAAAAGGTAACATAAAATTAACTTTTCTTTCTGAGTAAACCATTAAAC
Source organism: Erythroxylum panamense (assembly GCA_027123425.1). Taxonomy (NCBI): domain Eukaryota; kingdom Viridiplantae; phylum Streptophyta; class Magnoliopsida; order Malpighiales; family Erythroxylaceae; genus Erythroxylum; species Erythroxylum panamense. The sequence continues at coordinate 10,831,108 of JAOTIZ010000005.1, forward strand.
AACTGAGCAAGCCCACAAATCGCTTAACTTTATCCAAAAATCCTTTAGGTCTTAAACTTCATTTACAACTGACGAGTTTGCAGTTCCAATGCAAATCAACTAACTCCTAGACCTTACTTTTCTTCATAGCTTGCATCTCATCATTCATTGCATCCCACTACACATTTGCATTGGGTCTAGAAACAACATCTATAAAAGTAACTAGATCTATAACATGTCTAATAACATAATCCAATACACCTGATAGACTATGTAATTAGATGAGATAGCAGGTCTTCTCACTCCAGTGAATTTACTTAACTGTATTAGATCTTGTTCACTAGGAATCTTTGTGTCTACAGGTATGGGTTCCTGTTCCTATACAGGCACGATACAATGACCTAGATCCACTAGATCTAACTGCATGAGTAGTGGGTACGTGATTACTGTAGTATCTTCCCTGCTATCATTTGAAAGGTCAAAGGGCCCATAATCATCATAGACATGGTATTCCAAAAACATAGCTGGTTGTAACTCCACTATTCTAGTCCCTCATTCTCTACAGTAAAAGCTGTAGCCTTAAAGTGGTCAAGATATCCTACTAAATGGCAATGAGGGGAACAAGTATGCAATATTTTTTTATAAGGATTATACTCTCTCAGTAGGGCAGGCTCATAAACTAATGTGTGCAAGGCTGTATTTCCAAACTTTTAGATAATTAGGTAGATTAGTCCTGCTCTGCATTGACTTCTTCAAGTCCTTTAGGGTGTTATTATGCCTTTCGGCAACACACCATTTTGCTCAGAACTATTTGGCATAGTAAACTTAGTCACTATTTGAACTGATTCCAAATATCTGACAACCGGACCTCTTAAAGTCCTAAAACACCATGTTTGTCATGATATTCTCCTTCACAATCAAATCTGACTATCTTGATGAATTTTCCTAATTGGTTCTCAACCTTCAGTCGTAAGCAAGAACATATAACTGTAATGGGAATAATTATTAATAAATATCAGAATACATTTAGAATTGCACTATGCAATTATATAAGGTCTACTGATATCTTTATGTATCAGACTTAACAACCAGAAGTATGAGTTGATCTAAATATCCTTATTAGTTAACTTACGCCTGTAACAGTCAACACATGTTGTAACATCCCGTCACCGATGGGATGTGTACAGTGAGAGTGCATTCATAATTGGCATGTCCATGCATTTGTAGCCTCTTTGCATTTGATTAATTGGGCAATTATTGCACTAGCATATGAACGTACATACATGTATGACTTATTCCCGATTTGATTGTGT
>JAOTIZ010000005.1:10838648-10855526 GCA_027123425.1 Erythroxylum panamense
TCAGTGAATGCAATGAAATCCTATCAACCTGTCCCAATTTACCATAATACCCTTGCTAACAGTAACGGGATGTTACAGTTCATCAGAGATTTTATCAGGAACTATGATACATGTCAATGATATGAATAGGAGAATCTCAATCCAATAAGCATGTTACAACCACTTCCCATTCCTTCACAACATTGGCCATATTTATCAATAGTTTTTATTGAAGGTTTGTCTTCATTTAAGGGAAAAATAACAATTTATGTGCCTGTAGATATACTCTCGAAATTTGCTTATTATATTGCTCTATCTCATCTTCACAACTACCACAATAGCTTAACTATTTTAGGAGTACAATTCAAGTTGTATAGGATGCCTATTATCATATTCTGTGACAAAGATTTTACTTTCACCAATATCTTTTAGAGAGAACTTTTCATGTTGTAAAGGATAAGTTTTAATTTTAGTCCAACTTATCACCCTCAACTTGCTGCACAAATGGGAGTGGTGAATTAAACAATTAAAATGTATCTTAGATGCTTCATAAGTCATAAACCAAGTGATTGGGTTCGTTGGCTTGCTTGGGTAGAGTATTGTTAAAACACTAGCATTCATTCTTTGTTGTCCCATTGATTTTGTGGCCTATATGAAATTATTCAAAAAGTTGAAGTGTGGCTTATAAGCTCAAGTTGCTTGAAGGATTCAAGATCCATCTTATGTTTCATATTCCTTGGATTAAAAAGAAAGTGGGAGATAATATACCAATTTAAGACTCTTTGGCGCTGATTTGTTTGTGTGCACTCTACAAGTAATCTTGAAAAGGTGTTCTAAAGGAGGAAAAAGGGAGGTCCTTTTGTATTGGTAAGGGTTATCACCTACAGATGCTATGTGGGAAACTAAAGGAGATTTTTTGCTTTCATTTCCAGAGATAGCAATTGAGGATAAGTGTGCTCTTTAAGGGGAAGGAATGTTATGTGTTCAATGCTTTTTCATTAACTAGATTATGTATCACAATTTTAATAAGTCCATATACAAAGTTCTAGACAAGTTAGTTAGCTATTTTTTAGCCACTTTAGGAGTCCATTTAATTCTAATTTATTGTTACTATTTTTTACCATTAATAAGTTGCTATATAGTAACTTAGTTTTAGTTGAGTTTGTTTTGTTTTTCTTTATAATAAGAAGTTTCAATAAAGAGAAGGGTACATAAAACTTTCCAACAAAAAGCTTTTGTAGCTTGCTAACTTGGAGGCCCTGCTTTTCCTCAAATTAAACCTTTCATCATTTTTATTTTTTCCTTATCTTAATTAAATTAATTAAAATAAGCAAAGGCAAAAAATACTTTTCGCTTAAATTTTCCTCCTTCCAAGTAAGATCAATAACTAGGTTTTAGGCTCCACTATATTCCATATTTTTCAATTAAAATTTTTTGAACCTAGCCAAAAATTAAGTCTCTAATAAAAGAGTGAACTACAAAAATATGAGAAGGAACTTCCTTTTAAAAAAGTAAAAGAAAATAAATTTCTAAACAAAACCACCTTTTGATTTCAAACAAGCTCACTAATAATTTTTACAAAGAATAGATAAACATAACATGAAAGAAAAACAAAAGTCTAATAATATTAAATACAAATCATAGAATACTTAAATTGTATCGTTGTCAAGTTCTTGAAGCCTAGATTAATAAGATCTAATTCCAAAACTCATTCTTGGAATTTTCGTTATCCAAGCTTTGATACCAATTCTTGCTTCGTCTTTTTTGTTACTTGGATTCCGAAAACTACATTTGCTTTCAAGTTTATCCCTATTTTTTTTATATGAAAGGTTTGATATTTATCCAGCTTTCTTTGTTTCTATAAATCCTTCAAAACTTGTTTCGTCTTAAAAAGCTGTTTTTTCTGCTTTGTGATTTCATTTTCATGAAAAATGACCACAATTTTTTCTTTGGAAAAAAAGAATTGGTTTTTCTTTTTTATTCTCCAAAAATTTATTTCTCCCTCTTTACTTGTTTTCGGTATTTAGTATAGATTATTGTAGAATATATGGATCCTTTAGTATAAGTTCACTAGATAATAAATGCTTTATTACAAGGGTCTCTTTTTCTGGGCTAATGAAAATCCCTTGAATTTCAAGTCTTTTTCTAACTTCAAGTCTTCTTCAAATTAGAATCAGAGCTTTTTGTTTCTGGCTAACATCTAAGACTATTCTTCTGTATAGAAACAAAACCCATCACTTCTCTTAATTCTTGAAGCTTCGTGGTTTGATTTTGATGTTTGAGATTCATATGGTAGCTTTAAGTGACTAATTATGTTTTTTGGGTTGAAGTTGTTTTGTAACTTTTTGATTGATTTTGTGTATTATTAGCAGGGTAACTTTAGATATCTTGTTTTTGGTGATCTAGTTTTTTTTTGTCTGGCTTGATGTATTATATTATGTCGAACTAATAATAGATACTTGTTTTAATTTCCTTATATATATATTGATTACTCTCTTCTTCCTTTTCATTTTTGCTAGTTTTGTCCTAGTGTTGTATTAGTAAGGCTTATTTGATTACTTTTATTAGCTAATCATTAACTCCATAAATTAACTCCAAAAATTGTTGACGATGATGATGATATACATCATAACAGCAAATGCATTAGGCTCTGAGCTTAAGGAAATTATTGTCAAAAACATTTTATACATCCAATTTGCCGAAGGTAACAGATTTGAGGGATGAAAGAAACAAGAGGATGAGAGATAAGATGAAGAACAAAGAATCTAACTCTGTTGATTTAATTTTTACTCCAAGTTCGCTACGCTACAAAAGAATGTTTAAGACTGAGATGAAACAAAACTATAGGTTAAAATTTAGGTCATGTAGCACTGTAGTCTGGTAAAGAAAGAAGTATGGTAATACCATAATTTAAAAGCTTAACGACACCCTAAACCTTGGCAATATGCGTCTCAGCCAGAGACAAATTGAGGTCTTCTCGAGATTGTGATCTCCTACTTTGAAGACTCATCTGACTTCGGTGCGGAGACCAGATGTAACCCATGCTGCTACTCTCAATCATCTGTCCCAAGCTGTTGGCGGAATAACTGTGCGAAACACCACTGGTTGATGGGTATAAAGAAGACTCCATAAGCTGGATACTACTACCACCAAGCCCATTGCTCAAGCCAAATGGCCTTTGTTGGCTACCCGCGACTGTTGGACTAAGTGGCATCTTCACCCTTCCATCCCCTGAAATTCAACGTTTTCATTATCTACAGAGTCCAGCAAAGAGTACACCATCTACACATGATAATATTCTAAACTAAATCAGTTACAACCAGGTTGAAGTTGAACAAACTGATCATAAGGTTAGTCAGATGGAACCAAAATGCCAAGAATCCAATCAGGGGTTAATTTTAGCGGGACTTGAAGAATACTTTTCCATGCTAAACATAAATGGGGTATGTCCAAGGGGTACCAAACATCATCACTAACCAACACGTCTTAATTATACCAAAATCAGAGGTTATAAATAGTAATACCAGAGCTAATAGGACTCCACCGCTGAAACCGGAAAGGAGATGGGATGCTGAGAACAGATGAGGCAGATGCACTGTTATGCATGAAAAGCGGAAGATATGATCTCCGGAAAATTCTCGGCATCCAATTGCCAACCCATGATAATGCGCAAATTAGCAAAATCAATGAGAAAAACAGAATGGTAAGCAAAGCAACTGGATGTATCTTCATTTGAAGTAATTCATAACTATGAAGTTTCAATCTAGCAGAAAATGCCTTCCCGGCTTCAAGCAGGGCAACACCAAATGTCCAAGTAATACTTCCAGAACCAATAATAATTTGATTATCAGTGATGTGTAAGCCTTTTCTCAGAAGAAACACTATGTAGGGTGCCCTGAAGCAGTATTGTTCAATAAAAGGCTGTGGTCGAACACTGTTCTTTGCAACATCCCAAGTCTTTTCACAAAACTCTTGACCCTTCTCCAAAACATCATCAAGTGCAGCTTCTTGTGTCAAATTAAAAAATTTATAAACCACAAAGAAGCCAGATATAGCGTAGAACTGACCATACGGACGTGGCAAACCATCAGGAAGAGCACAAGGTTGCAACTCACAATCAATTCCCTGAACTTTACCAGACCATTCAGACAAATTAATAGCAATTTTAGCAAGTGAAGTGCATTCTTCCCAATTCGGAGCACCAATAAGCTGCACTTTAACTCCTGATTTAAGTCCTTTACCGGGGTTTCTTCCCTCAGTAGCAGGACTTGCACTATCTTGTCGATCAAGAGCACAGTGAAAACAGGTGTATTGTTCTTGGTAGCCAGACTGTAAACATGGGTGTTTTACTTCTATATTTCCCATTGTTAAATCTGGACTGGGAAGTCTTTTGAAAAGATGACCAACAGTCTTGTCAAATGCATCATTTAAACCATAGCCTGGAAGAGAATAGGCACTAAGGTGATGGTTAACAGCTCCAATTCTAAGGTTTAAGCTAGTGTCATGTTGTGCATGTTTCTTCCCCTCAAAAGTAACTTGCAGTGAGGAGCCACCCATATCAAGTGCCCCAAATGTCGCTTTCTTGGGGTTGGCCCCCAGTACACCTTTGCGATAATTAAGAGCAATCCATCCATAGTATGCTTCCTCCATGCCACTTATGATCCTAACCCATTCTCTGCGGCAGACAAAAGGAGATTGCTTCAATATGGACCATGCCTTGTCCAGAAGCCATATTGAGTCTGCACTGCGCAGTCTGCGAACCCCAGCTGTAGCATAAAGAAAAATAAATGTAGTCTTATGTGCATGTTCTGGGATTTGATTTTCAGCCCACCGAATAAGTGGATTTAAAGCACCCTTTAAACCAGATGTATTATGAGCCAAAAGATGTAACCCAGGTTCAGTTTCCATGCGATCATACGCACGTCCACTTGACTTTCCCGAAAGACCTTCAGTATATGATTTTAGAGAAATAGGTAGATTTCCACTTTTCTTTGAATCAACTAATGCCTCATATACATAAACACGAGTTCCAGTACTTCCGCAATCAAGAACAACATAGTATTTTGATTGCCCCTGAGACCAATATGAATAAATGTACAAGGTAATCAGATATATTAGGAAGCCAATCAGTATAAGGCACAAGAGAATCAAGATCATTTGCACCCACTTCCTCCTTACAAGTGGGGTTCCACCAGCCAGTGCTTTCTCCTTAGAGAAGCTCAACCCAGCATTCTCTCTCTGTAACGAATGAGGCTTCCTGTCAGTTACAAAGTTCAGATCCCTTTCTTCAAGATCAAGACGATTAAACGATGTGAAATCTTGAAGAGAAGACGAGAGCCGCAAATTGCTCTTATTTACAGAGCTGGAAAAGCCAAACCCATGATCAGTAGTTTCTGCAGGTGCCAAGCCAGTTGATGTGTATGGAACTGTAGCCGACTTAGGGACTGCAATATAACTTCTCAAGGCAGAAAACAGATCAGCTATTCTACCAAACACCATTTTTTCTGAAAAGTTGAAATATCAGCAATTTGTTCATCGCAGGCCAGGAATCAATCTACTTAAGGATTTGGTCCCAGCACCCGGTTTCCTGATTGAATGCCAAGAATCCACCCGACTAAAATTAACTGGAAAAGTATTCTTCAAGTCCCGCTGGATAGGAACTGCAGTTGGAAATGCACCAGCACCATCAATAAAGACCAAGAACCACATTGGCAATACATCCAGTCAAATCTTCACAATCCTGTTTGCAAATTTTCATTATGGAATCTAGTTACTAGTGTAAAAAGGTTAAAAGCCCAAGAGAACATGTGCTATTACAACGTTATTCTATCTCCGTTGATGGTATGATGATTTATTTCCAAGATTCCATTTAAGTGGATTTCTGGTGTGTTCCCCAGCATGCAATCGGTGAGTTGTCAGGGGTTTCATTAACGAGCCAATCAATTAACTTGTTGGTTTTTACATCGTAACTGAGGGTTATAGACCGACAAATCAACAATGGAACCGAGCAGCAAATGAAGTAATAAAATTAAAAAACAAAACAAAGAAGTCGGATCTCTACACAGAAAGCGCCACACTTGATTGAGAAACCTACAACCGTAGCATTTGACTGAGTAAAACGAAACACATTTACAAATACACCCAGAAAAAGAAGAAAATCTCATCGAGCAAACATTTTCCATCAATCCAAATTCATTTGTTCTTGGGAAGAAAAAGAGAGATTTTTACCTGGGTCCGAGAATCAAAGCGGATCGAGAAAGGTTTAAACTTGGCAGAGAGAAGGGTGACAATGATATTGTAACAGTATAGGCGATGAAGATTTGAGCAAAGAAGGAACGAGTTTGAAAAAAAAGAGAGGTTTAGTTATAGTGTTGTTTGTTTCTCGAGAAAAATAGAATTAGAAGAAAGAAAAGAGTTGTTTGTGTTTGAGATCCGAAAGGAAGTGTTACGAGCAGAGGCAGAGGCAGAGGCGGAGGCAGACTCCTAGTGTTACAGGTAAACCCCCTTTTCTGCTCCCACTCTCTCACCTTTTCTTTCTTCAATTTTTTTTCCCTTAATTTCATAATATGTAAATAATTATTTTTCATGCTTTAGATCTTCTTAAAAATTCCCAATTGCTATTTTTGTTTGCTCTTATATATTAAAAAATGAACATCTTCACCCCCATTTTCTTCCTTTCATTGGTTATTGTTATTATGGGCATTAATTATTGAAAACTCACCTAATTTGTAGTTCAAACATCATCCATGGACATAGGAGGAGGAAAGTATCCCACTAAGCTCTACAAAGTGTAAGATTTTATATTATCATGTCCAATACCATTCTTTAAGACCATTAGATTTTGTGATTCCATTTTCTCTTACAAATAAGCTTAAACTTAGTGTATATTTGGATAATCTTTTGTTCACTTATTAAATTGGGTATGTGACTTCCAAACTTAGGAAAGTTTTCTCCTCCCATCATATGTCTGAAAGTGGAAATCTAATCTTATGAAGGACAATTGTTTTTTCTTTCAATTGATTAAAAACTAAATAGCCAATGGTATGATGATTCATTAGATTATGAGTAGTCAAAAACTGCAACTGATTAGGAAGTGTTGATAGAAGCTTAGAACCAATCTTGTTCCAAAAGGTTGATCCCCAACTCTAAGGGCCCTCAGTCGCAGGCCCGACCATCGCTGAGGGATTGAATCACGGTTTGATCTTGGTCAATCCCCTAACAGAGCGGTCCACTATTTTCCGATATTACTAGGAGTCGAACCTTAGACCTTGTTTCAAATGACCCTGTTAGTTTGTCAACCAAGCTACCCGTGTGGGCTTAGAACCAATCTTGTTTTGCCGGTTGGTCGCACATTCCAAAGCACAAAACAAAATTGCAAGACCATCCATCATGTTATTCTCTTGTCAAAACGAAAACAACACTAAAATGGACATTAATTTTTAAAAAAGTATTAAAAGAAATATTTACAACTTTAATCTAAACAGATCTATAAATACATATAATCATTAAATGTAAATGTGCAGTAAGAGGTATAAATAAAAAAAATATCATTTCAAATTAGATATGGTATTTCTTAGAATTGGGACAATTTTTCATTCCTCTTCTTATTTTTATTTTAATATTAACTAATTCATTTCTTTAAATTGATTAAAAAATTAACACTGAATTTTGAGATGATACTGACTAATTAGTTAATGTTCTAAACTAATTTGATTTCTTTCTATTTTAATTATCATATTTTACTCTTTTCTTTCACCATCATATTTTATTAGCACTCTATTTCTTTTTCCACTTAAAATAAAATTATTAAAATTTAACACTATGAATAAATATGAAAGAAAATTTTGTGATCATTAAAATATTATTATAAAAGTACAAATTACAAAATTAAGTGTAATAATTATTTAGTATCAATCGCCATAACCAGTACATTTAAACACTGTCACGTTTATAATAAATAACCAAAGTACTCATGATTTATTAGATAATTTTATGAACATATATTTCTTCTAACTGATATCAAAATCACATGGATGGGAGGTTTACACAATATTTGGCTCTATATTAGTTCAAACAAGCCTTAAATCCACTAGAATATCCAGAGAAGGAAGGAAGAGATGCTCTTTTACAATAACCACTGTTTCTTTTTCTTTCATAATTTGCATTTCCTTTTTCCTATAGACTATAGTAGTAGTCTCCTTTTGTTTTACACTCACCCAAAACCACACCTTAAGCAGTAGATAAGGAGCCAGAAGGGGTTTACTTTGCTGAGAATAAAGCTCAACCCCCATCTACAGTAGGGTACAAATCATGACAAGTAAAAGCAGAAAAGAAAAGCTTAAACAGAGTGGGAACAAATCAGAAAATCATGACATCTAGAGTTGATTCCTGCTACGTAAGAAACTGAAGATGTCATGATCCTTTTGTGCTTTACCCACCACCTGATTTCATTTCTTACCAACCATTTGTTAGAGACAGAAAATGATGGAAAACCAGCAACCAGAATGTGCTGGGATAGAGAACCAACAAGATTTAACTATAACAAGTACTAACATTCCTCCAAATGGGTCATTTTCCAGTCCAAGTGACAAAAGAAAAGATCTGCTATTATTTAATACTAAAGCAACAGCAACAACAAGAGAAAAGATTCAGTCTTTCACTTATGACGGGAAAGTATTAGAACTATATCCGTACAACTGCCGACTACTGCTTTGAGAATTCAGGAAACTAGTCAGGGCTACATGCTGATCAGATGTGATAGCTGCAATGACAATTTTAAGCATATCAAGAGATCATTTTGGAAATAGTATTTTGGCTTCATCACTATTCCAGTTTTCAAGTAACCTGCATATCCCAACTTCTTCAGAAAGCATTATATTTCCGTCAAAGTTTTCCCTCCACCTTCATGATAGCGTGTTCAGTAAACTCTGGGAGAGGAAAGGAAGTGAAGACGAGAGCCTTGCCGTTAAGTGGCAAGAAAGCCTCTCTACATAACTGCATGGAAAGGATTAATACATTCCAAACTCAGTTTCCTTTTCTTAAGTATTTAGCTAAATAGAAACTTACGGAATTGTTTATAAGAAGAGCTTCCAAATGTTAAGATACACTGATATATTGATTTCTTAAGATCATTTAGTAATGATACATATATTGATCTAATCTCAATTTTTGGCTGATTTCAAAAAGATTAAATACCAAAACATTTACATAACATGATTCCATGATTAGTCTCTGGATTTCGGTATGGTAGAAGCTCCAATAAAAATATGTCCCATCTGGTACGCACCCTTGTCAATTGCTGCCTCTTTATGGGTGAGTGGTTCAGAGCCCCGAGCAGCAACATGGGTAATAATTGTTGCAGATGATTGTCTTTCTCTGTAGGATGCCCAAGTAACCAAATAAAGGCCAGCAATGATCAGGCAACCCCCTAAAATGCTGTTTCCAGATAGAGAAACACAAGTAAGCGTCCTTCTTGCGTTAGCCTTAGGTGGCATAAAAACCGCAGAAACCAAATTTTTTTTATTTTGACAAAGAATTCCATCACAAGATTGAGCAATTACAACCATTTTGCCTGTTAAATATTATTGCCTCATATATACAATTATTGTTCACAAAAAAACTCATATTCCAATCAAGTATGTTACAAATGTTTCTACTTATATTCAATCGGCAATGTCAACGTGAAGAGTCGGTGATAGAAGTGTATACGTAAAGAGATACGAGTTAATCAATATAACAAGTGACTGTGAGTTACTAATTAAAAATTAAACACCGAAATCAAACCTTCCCAAATAAATAGGGCTTCCAAGAAAGATTCTTGAAAGAATGGCAGATGCAGCAGGTTGAAGTGGATAGTAAAGTGCAACCAAAGCAGGCCCCAAGATCTTATTTGACCATGTAAGTAATCCATAATTAAGGGCAGATGCAACAGTACCCTGGAAAAAAACCATGTCAGAAAGTTGAAATTATATTATAACCTACTACTTGGTTCGCCCAGGAATTCTAATATTCAACTGTGAAACAGAAATGCTATTATCTATTACACAAGAAGTCCTAAAAAATCCTAAATTGTTACTCCTGAACACAGAAATATGCTTAGGGAAATGGGGTGGAGAAGTGGGTAAAAAGGACACAGAGCAGGCACTAAACCACACACTAACATCAAAAGACTTGCAACTTTTAATAGATTAGCCACAAAACATACTAAACTCAAGACATTAATCAAAAAGTGCTAAATTTAAATGGCACCTCCATACATTTAACTCTTCATTCCATTTTCTTTCCTTTTGACGACTGATGTTGAAAGATAGGAACATAACAACACTACAAGCAGCTAAAATCCAACACTCTGCACTAGCATTTTGGACTAATCGGCAGCAATTGAAGACCCACAGTATTTATAGTTATCTTTTAAAAAAAAATCATGATTCCAGATAGATATTGCATCTCCTTTGTGACTGAATTCCATGACCCATAGTATTTAATAAGAGGGCAAGCCTTAGAGCAACAGGTAAGGTTACTCCTTTGTCACTAGAAGGTCAAGGGTTCGAGTTTGACTCGCGGAAAAAGCCTCCTTGTAAAATACAAAAGGAAGGCTGTGTATAACTGATGACCCTCCCCCTACTCTCGCAAAGCCGAAGTCTTGTGCATTGAAGTTCCCTTTTATAGTAGCAAAATGAAATAATTGATCAATCTTCAGATCTAAGCATTTTTTTTTGGCAAAACTGAAAAAGTAAGTTATCAACAAAACTGAAAATGCAAGATGCTTGTCATCAAGATTTGGCCAAAAAGGGCTTACTCAAAGAAATTTAGAGAAAGAGCTACCCCAAGTTATGCAACACAATGATATAGTTTGACATGCAAACATTGGCCTCAGACAAACACTTACAGCATAAATGACAGCAAACAGCTCAGATTCTGTCAATCTCCAGTCAGTTGATTCATTCGTCATAAAGAGAGCTGTAAGAACTATCAACAAAGCTCCAAAAGCATATGAGTATGCTGTGATTGAAAGGCTGGCAGGGTATTTGGTTAAAAGCGAAGCCTGAAAGGTTTCCAAAAAATAAATGGGGGGACATCAATTGTAATTCAACTAATTAGTGAAAGGCATGAATTATTACACATGTTTAACAAGAGTGTTCCAACCAACCACTTTGAGATTTGGAGAAAATTATTCTAGATCTTGTTTCCAAGATTTACAATATTGAACACAAAAGAGGTTCCTTAAATGAATTTGAAGACAGCTGTGCTGATTCGCAAGATACCAAAATTATCAAAGAACTTGAAGTTGCTTGAAAGTAGGGCTACAGTCATTTTGGTTAGACTGTAGGAGACAGACACAAGATAGTCAGTCATTCATGATACACTTCAAAAGATATACCAGGACTATAGTCAAGCACCATTATTCTAAATTATGTGCTTGGTTTTTATCCACAATAAGATAATTTTAAACTATGCGCTTGATAATTACCCAAAGTACTATTAGCAAATCTCATATCATTAAGCTCAAAACTTAGGAGTTAACTCAAACTCGAATCAACTTGCCCACTGGAACAGTTTCATTAAACATTCATGAAATAAGTTTGGCAGAGAGCCTATTAGCATGACAGTGTGAATTAGACATAAGAAGGGAGAGGCCAAGCTATCTAACTTGAGTTTCAATAAGATCATTGTAGCAGATAGTCATTCACAAGGCCACAGTGATAACATTTTAAAGGATTTCAAAGAATAGTCTCCCAAGGTATACATGTTAACCCAAATACGTTGTACTACGATCTACACAATCAATTTGATCAGATTCACGTCAAATTATTCTTAGCATAGAAGTCTGGTTCAACCTAACCTTCATTTATGGCTCTTCATCAACAATGTCTTCCTAATACTTCCTCATATTGAGTTTATGCAGGATTTAGTGTTTCTCAGTACAAGTCACTCTAGTACAAAGATCAGTTGGCAAAAACAAAAACATCTTGACTTCACCAACTTCCTCTATCCCACAACACCAAGATTCTATACACAGCAATCATAAGATCGCCATATCATTTTTCAGGTAAATTTTATAACTGAGAAGATATTAATGTTCATTCCTCTATCACCCATCTCGTTTTGCTTTTCTGTTGGAGTGTGTTGAGTGGGAATACTTGAAAGAGGAGATAACTTTTTCATCAATCACACAAGGCATATTGCTTGTACACATTCTGTTAAAGAATGATGGATTTTAATCAGTAAATTGTGTTCTTCAACCAAAAACAACATTCAGAGGTTCTTAAAAAGGTAAATACCTAAACTTCAAAGTAAAAAGTCAAAATCAAGTTTGATGCTAGAGGGACAACATGAATGCAAGTCTCACATGTTAAAGATTAGCTAAAGTGCAAAAGAATTCATCAAGTAGGACTAAATTGATTGGTTAAAAAAGAAAAAAGTTCACCTTGCTGCTAAGTTTCTTGCCTTAAGTAACATCAGCATCCGATTAAAATTCATACAATATTATGGGGAAAAGCATGAATAGTTAAATTGCTGGTCAAATATGCAGAGCCGTTGGGGGCATGCCCACCTGGCATCATTCTTAGGCAAATATCAATTAGAAAGTAATTAGTCCTAATAGTGTCTCCGATTTAAAATTCTAATGCAACAAACCCTTACCTGAATGGCTAGAAATGCAGCCATGCACATGCAATTCCCTATTAGGCAGATAACTCCAAGGTGCCACATTTCCAGCCCAAATTCCAGAAAGCTAGAGATAAACCATCCACCGGGTTCTGGTTGACCCCTTGCACTTATTTCATTACCTGCAAAGTCAGCTTCCTTGAATCCAATTAGGGCTGGACCACGGAACAGAACCATCAATATGGCCCCACAAACGCAGACAAGTGTACCCCCAATTTTTGCTTGACCTTCGGTTCTAAATATATTCAGTTTTTCTGTACTGCAAGAAGAAGAAAATGTGTAAAATTGAACAAACAAGGAACAGGCAATATGTTAAGTACACTGTTTGAGTATGCCAGTAACAGTATTAACTGAACTGTAAAAGAGTAAATTTGTCAAACTCACCGCATCATCACAGCCAAAACAAATGTAAAGACTGGAATTGAAGGTTGTATTGCTGCAGCATAAGTTGGATTTGTGTAGCTAAGACCAAGAAGAAATAAAAGCTGATTGCCAAATATCCTGTTTATGACAAAAGATTGACTAGTAAGATATAGCATTATACATTGACTGTTAACAGAAAGGATCTGATTAGACTGAAAGGAGACAAGTTAGATAGTGTAGCTTACCCACTTAACCCCAGAAAAAATAAAGAAAAGAGGAATCGTCTGGTCATAGGTGGTCGGATTCTTCTACAAGAAGGAAAAATGAAATGCCTATTAGATAGACTTTATGTTTCTACTACACGAATTAAGCATTGATTTGTCTAAAGAGATTGACGACGTTACTTTGTTCACAGTGGGGAGAAAAGACATTGACAAAATAAATGCCTTCAATTCTAGGCATGTCGGCCCATTATCTTGAAATTTTTGTTAAATGAGTGCAAACCATGTCATGGATATCACATAAAGTGGAACAAAGCCAACACTAACTAATTACCAGCTCCTGCTTGGTTGAGTTGCGTTAATGCAAGGCTACAAACAAGTGAGAGCACATAAAGTGGCAGAAGTACAGGTGGTTACAAGGGAATTGATGGACGTCACTATGCTAGAAGTAGGATAGATGACATCCGTTAACCATTACACTTTCAGCCATTGTAAAGCAGCTGAATTATCTGAAATCTGCCAAATTCTCTCTTTTTATAACAAAAGCCAAGGGCCAACAAATGTGGAGGATTGAACACTCAATAACAACAAGTATGGAGCATTGGACACTCAATATTCTCACAATTTGGACAAACATCAAGGTATGCCAATGCATACTGAATGAAATAGAAACCGAAAACCAAAAGTGATTCACTAATAAGAATGGAAAGATGAAGAGTTTATCCAAAAATCCAACAATTGCAGTACCATCAGTCAGAATTACCCGTCCCAATATGCAGCACAATTCAACAAGAAGATCAAAAACAAACATAAACAGAAAAAAGCCAGAAAAGAAATGAGGTGTAGCAATACTTCTCACGGATATAGGCGATCGGGGCGAGAATAGAGAAAGCAAGAAGATCACGAAAGACACAAAAGACGAGCTGATTGACTCCAACATTCAAAGCCACCTTAGTAATCACATGGTACCCTCCATTGAATAGCTGCACCAAAACCAACGCCGCATGCGCTTTCGATGCCTCTCGGTCCATCACTCCGCCGCCGCCAGCAATTGATGCCACCATCGGCAAGTCTATACCTTACGGTATCTTCCGTTCTCTTTATATCTCTAAAGTCTCTCAAGGTCCAAAGTTGAGACTACAGAGGGATTGAGAAAATGTAAAGCCCAGAAAGGCAACGACTTGGAGGAAACTGAACAGTAAAGAAATGAGGGAATGACAGGGAAACAACATCAAACGGAAGATGGGATTTGGAGTTTGGTGGTTGGTTGGTTATTGAGCAGCAAACAATAATAGCTTAAAGATCGTGACTTTAAAATCTAGCACTTAGAAACTGACGGCAGTGGTCAATCGGTAAGGGTTCTCTGGAACGTTACTTTACTTTTCGTAAGAAATTTACTCGGTAGGAATTAGTTTAAGCGTCGATGGTTTAAAGACATGTTTTTTATAATTAAATTTTTTAAAAATATCTTATGGGTAAAAATAAAATAAAATCTAACACTTACATTATCCAAATCAAACTCCTCTCGTTGTCCTCTCAGCTTAATTAACTTGTTTAGGTTGTAACACTATCTTTATGTGGTAATTTTAGTTGGTCTGCAATGCAAACAAGAATAATTATATTCTAATTGTACGTACTTGAAAAAAAAAACAGAAACTAGTAGAATAAACAAATCCGGAGGAAATGACATCCATTCAGGTCCTTGCTTTGTGTGCCTCGGTATCACCTAGCGTGGAGACCGGATCCTCTAGTGTATTTTTTATGAATCAATTCTGTATCATTCTATTTGACCTATTTATTTATGTGGATCTCACGTAAATGGATAGATAAGATAGAGTGACACAGAGTTGGTCCACAAAAAGTGGACCAACTAATCTGACACCCTTAGCGTGAGAGTTCAAGTAAGGACTAAAGAGTGACACTTCACATTAAAAACACAGGACAATAAGATTTCGTTATTTATAGATTTTTGTATAAAATGAATATTTAAGGTAAAAGGAATATCTACTTGTCTTCATATTTTGCTTTTTAAATGGTCATGTTATCTACGTGGCCCCTTATCTTTTCATGTTTTTCTTATAATACAAGAATTTGTAATTATTATTTTTATATTTTTAATTAAAAATTGTTCGAGCTGAATAGTTATTATAGTTCTTAAAATATACAAGCTACACTTACTACTATTTAGAGGTCATATAAAATAAATATAAATCTATGATGTTGGAAAGCTTTAAATAAGTTTTTTAATTAAAATAAAACATTCTCTAAGTATTAAATATTAGAAATACATATACAAACATATTTTTTTACCTTAAAATCTCATTTGGTAATCAATAATGCAGGAATCGGAATAAAAGAAATAGAAATGAGAATGGAAATAAAAATCAGAATATGAATGAAATTAATGATTATATTTGTTTGGTATAATATTAAACAAAATTAATTGTTATGCTAATATTTACTATTAAATATTTAAAATGATAATGACAAATTTTTTCTCATATTTAGTTATGATATAATTCATCTTGTACATAATTAATTACAATTACAATGACAACAATAACACCGGGTATGAATTTTGTTAATATGCAGGATCTGAGGAGGTCCAATAGTACGCAACCTTATCCCTAACTAGTAGAGAGACTGTTTCTAATTGACCCATATGAAAAGAGGGAAAGCGAGAGAGAGAGAGAATAAAAGTATCAATGAACTAAAATAAAATAATTATTAAAGAAATTAATATAAAAATTTGTAATATATAATTTTGATGATAATATTATGATAAGAATCAATATCTTAGTAATATATTGATAATAACTTTAATAATATTCTAATAATATCTTTTATCTCTTATTCTCAATTTTTGATTCCACCTTATACTCATCGTAAAAGTCTATGATTGTTTATGATTCATTTCAGTTTTATCATTCTTTATTTTATTTATTACCATTAACCAAACAACTAAAAGTTAAGGAATAAAGGTTGCATTCTCATTCCTACCTCTTTACTAATTACCAAACAAGACCTATGAGTAAATGCTTTACCTATAATACTTTATTTTTAGTTTTTCTTTAATTTTACATAATATCATAACAAGTTTAGATAAATCCTAAAACTAATATTCTTAAAAGTCGTTGTCTATGTCGATGCACCAGTGTAATTTTGTCGGCTAATCAATAATCTCTTCTCCTTCATCTCTTTTCGTGTTGTCCTCCCTTTACTATCAATGGCTAATACCGTAGCCAAGACCTTAACTATGAAGAAGACAGTTGATCTATCATTGTCGTCTTTTTTACATCTGTTGTAGCGCTCCCTTACCGTATGGTACACATCGGGACGCCCGCAGGTCGCTCCGACACGTAATCCACGATAAAGGTGCACTACCGAGCAAACCAACTAAAATCCACATGGCATCGCAATAAAAAAACCACAATATCGAAATCACTAAATTTACAATCATAATACTTAATCTCGTTACAAATCATCCAACAGGAAATATAGACAAGTCTATCAGTCCCCTAAACAAAACTCAAAAAGAAAACTGATACAAAAGTCTATACTACGTCATCCTAAAAAATCATCCCAGCTGACCGACCTGTGTGCCATCGCTTCTCTTGCCAGCACGCTCGCACGGCAGGAAAAGACTATC
>JAOTIZ010000005.1:10909526-10920803 GCA_027123425.1 Erythroxylum panamense
GGCTCGCCGCGGCGTGCAGACTGATGCACGTCGCGGCGTGCGGCCTGACTTGCTCGTCGCGGCGTGCATGAATTTCGCCGCGACGTGCATGCCTCCCTCGCACGTCGCGGCGTGTTCTTGGGCACGTCGCGACGTGCGGGTCGGGAAACGCCATCCGAAACCCAGATTTTGACAGATTCTACCTCAAATCTGTCCATTTTTCAACTACAACACCTCTAACCCATGTATCATGTCTTATTCTTCTATTCTATACTGATTCTAACACCAATAACATCAACAACAACATCAACTCATGCAAATCTACTAATTTTTCACCATAAACCCTAAACCAACGATTTCTACTCCAATCCAAGCAAAACCAAGTTCAATCTACTTCAAACAAGACTAGATGAGTGTAACTTACCTTAAGGATGCTTCTAGACCGTTCAGAATCGTCGGAACTTGCTTTCCTCTTCTTCTCCCTTTTCTTCCTCTCTTACGGTCGATGCTCCTTCTCCTTCCTCTTTCTATTTTTCTTCTTTTTCTTTTCTTCCTTCTTTTCTTTTCCTCTTTAATTTCCTAAACCTACATACATGTGCAAGGACCATAATGCCCCTCCATACAAGCCTAAAATTTCTTACCCTTAAGTGTCTTGACAATTTTACCCCTTAAACAATTTATCCTTTCATAACATTTATTTTCATGCTAAAATTCAAACTTAGCTAAATTTTCTACTAACACTTAATAAAAATCAATTTATACCTTAAATCATGCTAGCGACCTAATTCATACTTGATAATCTTATGAAAACAGGTTTGGGGTCTAACAAACTTTCTGTTTAACACAAATTCAATGTATAAACAAATCAAAATATTATGCACAAATAATTCTTAACTGTTTAAATTATGCATCAACCATAAGATCATCAAATAAAATTTAATGATGGGATTTAAAAAAAGTTACTGATGGAAAAATAAAAACTCGTCAATAAAATCAATTATAGTTACCGACGAAAAATAACAAACCGTCGATAATATTAACAGTAAGTAATAACCATTTTCGTCACTAACTTTACTGGCAGAATTTGTCGCAGAATAATCGTCGGTATACTCATCAACGGAACAAACGTAATCGTCGTTAATGTTGTAATAAAATATCCGATGGAATAACTAATACCGTTTGTAAATCTGTCGATAGACACATTTTGATCGTCAAAATTTTACCGACGATCGACTGCAGAAAAAATCGTCAGTATATTTACTGACGGTTACATAAAATATCTGTCAGTAAATTTTATTAACGGATAGTCTGTTATTCATCGAAAATTATTACCTACGACTGTTTTTACAACACCTTGATCCGTCGGTAAATTTCGTCACTAAACTGTCTTCTCGATGGAATGTTTAGATTTTTCGTCGGTAATATCATTCGCTAAATGACATTTTCCTTGTAGTGTCGAAAAGCATTGCACAACTCTTTTTCCATTCCTGATAATTATCACCTTTCAAAATCACCTGGCAGATATTCGTTCTAGGATGGTTAGAAGGATGAAGATAATATAGAGAAGTAGGTTCAAGCGACATCGGCTTCTTCCCTTTGTCGTCTCCATCACCCATGGTGTTGGTGTTGCATCAGGTTCAATAATTAGCTATGGTTTTCTTTTCCCTGCCTGATACTATAAAGGAATTTGTGGGAATGAGTTTATGTGTTTCCTCGTTGAAGAAATTAGAAATATATATACAATACAGCCCAACAACTTTCTAATTTAGTGTATCTAAGTGGTTAAAGAAAAAAACAAAGAATCTTCTAAGAATATTAGAGATATACGTGATATAGGTACACCTAATTATTCCATAATTATCACAATACTATTATTTATAAACAATTTTTGATTAAAAACTAGATTTACACAAATAAAAAATTAGACAAGTCACAACTAATTAAAAGATTTAATCAAAATAACAGTAATTATAATTTTATAAAAAATTATTCTTAACATTTACAAATACTGCTAAGTAATCATTTCTCAAAAGTGTCACCAAATTATTTATGTCACAACTTGGTGGTTAAATCTTTTCTTATAGGTTCTTCTCCTTTTTTTTTAATTTCTTTCTGTACACTCGCCAACATCAATTTATTTTTGTTGAGTTTTCAATTTTCAATGCTAGTTCATAAAACCTTCATTTATAAGCAATTTTATCTTCGTGGGCCACAGAAGGGATTCCAGCAATGGGCTGTGACTGGCAAATCGTACAAAGATTAGGTAGGAATACATTGTACGCACTTATATTCAATAAGTTAGATCTAGCAAGTAAAGGATAAGCAGAAAACAATTATTAGCGATTAACTTAATCTGGTTTCCAAATGTAAAATGTAAACAACTTAAATCGATGCAGGACCAAAACCTTCTTACTATATGCCGGCTACGTAAATCCGTTAGTTCTCTTTAAGTGGTTAATGTTAAATTATTTCCATTTGGATGGAGTTTGTACTTTCGTATATATAGGACAAGTGCTAGCTAATTGATGGAACTCCTGCAGGTGAGCAAGATCTTTTTCTAGATGCTCAGGTGGCTAGACATATCTTAATCAGATTCCACATGAATATCTGAATCCATCTTTCAAAGGATTGTAGGACAATCACTTCTGCGTGACTATGTTCGTGCGCATAGGTTGTGCGTGGGGTTACGACTAGCTAGGTAGATTGAATAGTCGTATAGGCAATTTGGTGGAAGGTTTGATGATGGCCATATACAGTATCCGTTTCTATATGGAATGCCACAAACCAAATCACGTCTTTTCAGTGAAGTTGTTTTCAGAAATCTTTTACAAAATTTCAACTTTTCACTCCATTTCATTCTTCCTTGGTGATCATGTCATATATTGAAACTGTTAATCAACTGCTTATGATATCATTAGCAACTGTCTATGTCTAATCATGATTATACAATAATTCCCCCCTCCCATTATACCTCACCTTTTGAGCAAAATAATGTGGTTAGAGATAATGTAATGAATTTCAGTTTTAGGGCAATCAGCTGGCTTCTAGTCTCCATCAAACAAAGTGGTGTACTAACACCATTCACAGAATTTACCTTTTTACACCATTCTAAACACTCTGCACTTCCATATTATTCAAAAAATTAAAAAAAAATCACTTAGCACTTCAATTGTTTATTCCTAAGCAATTATTTAGTTATTTTTAAATTTGAAATTTTCAATAGAATTACTTATAAACTTATGTCATTTTTTATAGTTACTAATATAATCTTTTGATCTAGCTCAATCCTTTCATTTGTAAAATAATTTATTATATATAATTTGTAAGTTATTATATGTTTTCAAGAAATTTGTATTATATATATATAATGATTGCAAATTTATAAAATTACCTTTTTATTTTATACCAGAAGTTTGACAGGTTATATTCAATTGGTTTCTGTAAAGTGAACTCCATTCGTGTCAATTATTCGAACTTGGATTGTAATCGTTACAGAAAAGGATACATTCGAAATTGGTCGGTGAAGGAGGAATCTCATCATCTTTACTGTAAATGTTATCTATTAGGAATTTATTCTATAGCATTTTACACGGTTTAATAATTAAGCATTGACTTTTTAACTGAAAATTGTTTAACTGGTATGATAAATGGGTGAAAATTTGAAATCAAGGATATTCCACCCCATGCACAATCATTTGGAACACTGAACAAGAGGAGAGAATAATTTTAATCAGTCTGATGGTTTCTTAGTAAGCTAAGATTTAGCTAATTTTCAGTTGGATATTTCTAATCTTACAATACCAACTTTAACTTTTACTACAAGAAAAATAGAATTTAGCGATGAAAATTACCGACGAAATTTGTACACATTTCGTTGGTAAAGTTATTTAGCGACGGAATTTACTGACGAAAAAAGTCATCAGAGATACGACTGTAGATAAATTTGCCGATGGAAATTTTGTACATTATCAGCAAATTTACCAACGAAAATTTTGTTCGATCGGTAAATTTAACGAAGGAGAAGATTTCTCTGTCAAAAAATTATCAACGGATTTGGTTATTCCGTCGGTAAATCCAATATATTTTACTAACGGACTTTTTTCTGTCGATAAATTTGCTAACTATTTTTAAAATTTTACCTGCATCTAAGCATATCATATTATACTATAATCTAAGCATAATGCATTACAAAAATATCAATGTAAGTTATATCATATTTAAAGTAAAAGAATTGAAATTATGAAATTCATACTAAAAAAGAACTGAAATCATTTCTTTCAACGAATAGACATTTCATCAAATACCTTACACGCATCAGAAATTTATCTCGACATCATAACTAAAATCACGTTTTGTCCCTTCTATTACTAACATTTATATCTTAAATTTGTTTTCCAATCACAAAATATACAAATAAACGAAAATAATCGAATACCCAAATTAACTTTCATCCAATATACGAAAAAACTTATAACAGTAGTTACAAAAATACCTCCACCGAAGGATACCATGACAATGCCGGAGAAGATAACGCAGATGAGCTAGAAAAGGAGTCCACAACAGAGAAACTAGAAAGAAGAAAACCGAAGATGAGTCGCAGGAAGAAAGAAGAAGAAGATGAAGGTGGGGAGGGAGAGGGGGAGATGTCGGGTGAGTTTAAATTTAAAAATGATTTACCTACAGAATTTACCGACAGAAATTTTCGTAGGTAAACTCAAATTTTTTTTATTCCACTAATAATTCTCACCTTTTTACCGATGGATATTTTATACCGTTGCTAAATACTTTACCGAATGATATTTTATATCGTCGCTAAAGTTCATCGCAAAATTTACCGAGATGATTTCCCTCTATATCGAAAAATTTTTCGTTGGTAATTTGCAATAGTATATTTTTTGTTTATAATTTTCTGTTGCTAAAATTCATCACAAAATTTACCAGGATGATTTCTCTCTATATTTAGCGACAGATATTAGTATCATCGCTAAATAAAAATTCTTTCGTCAATTTTACTAACAGAAATTAATTTTTCGTCGGTAATTTATAATGGTATGTTTTTCATCAGTAATTTTTCATCGGTAATTCACTAATTCTCGCTTTTTTTTTGGTAGGATTTGTTCATTGATTAATTAGCAAGTTATGATCATCCCAGCATGTCACTCTGAAAACATGCAACTGCTCTAACGAAGTAATTAAAATTGGAATATTTGTAAGTGCGTGATGGTATAAGAATGGATAATGAGTTGTTAATTAGCGATAGTTAGGCTAGTAATTAGTTAGATCTTTTTTTTTCATAATAGTGCTATCATCAACTGAACTAATCAATGAGCATAAGACAAGTTTCATTGCTGTGGTGGTTGGGATCCAGATCGCATCAGACAGTACAATGGCAAATACGGTGGGGATTCAATTTCAGATAGGATTGACTCTTACCCGATGATTTATTTCGTTAAAAGCAATTGAAAGGATTGATGTTGATCTGAAGAAGCAAATCCTATATAATAAAATCACAAAACAAGAAAGGCTGTGGTAGAGGCATGAGCTGGTGAACGGAGTTAGGAAGGCGACTCGTGGCACGCACTTCCAAGTGCGAATAATGATAACAATTATTCAAACGGCTCACTGACTTAACCTGAGAAGATCTACCAAATCATTCGGTGGACACCCCGTCCCTTTTCCACTCATTTCCTTCATCTACTTTTTTACTGAGAATTTTCACATATAAAAAATACTCTTTTTGTTTATTTAGTATCTAAATCAAGTTTCCATTAGTTTATTTAGTTGCCCTTCGTTTATGGTAAATCTAATCATTAGTAATCATGGACCAATTCCATCCTCACTACTCTTTTACATTTGGCAATTGTGGGGAATGTTGTTGCTACTTCCATTGTTTACCTTCTTATGAAACTTCTTTTTTGCCCACGCCTGTTAAGCCCTTAACTCCTTTTCGCCGGCCTCATGATTATTGTTTGCTATTTCAATGTTTTTCCTCCATTTCTCTTACTTCTTCCATTATCAACGGGTCTCTCCCAGTCCTTTCGTTGCATTGTTCACAGTAAATCCGTTTTTTTTTTTTAATTCTTTCAACAGTCTCATATTGACTTTTTTTTGAATTAGAGTAATTTTTGTTAATTATATTACTTTTGTATAAATTATTATTCTTATTCCTATTAAATGTAAAAATACAACTGTTTTACTAACAATATGTACAAAATCCAAAATTTTAATGATAATAATTTCATTTTAAATAAATAGTGATCATTGTTAATTATGGTGTAAAATTTCCGTCTATTATAACTAAAAACAAGAACTTTTGGTACCTTCTTTTTTTATCCAAGTATCTCATTTGTTAATATAATTTCTCATTGTAACTGGATTTGTACATTACATCATTATTTATGTGATGAGGACATTATTGATTTTTTTAAAGTGTTTTTAGTTATATATAGGACAAAAAACATACCTTAGTAACCTCTTATTGTTGGAAAAATAGGCGCGAGTGGTTTTACCAGTAAGCACTCATCAAAACCCACCTAATCCCTTGCTTCGAGTTAAACCTGGGCAAGGCAGAGGTAAGAGGTAATGTATGATGTCATCAATACCCGATAACTAACCATGGATGGCAATGGACCACTTAAAAGGACTAAAATTATTTGAATCGATTAGAATGGTTCAAAGTCTAACTTTTATAAGGAAAATGATATTATTTAATTTAGAAAAGTTAAACTTTGAATTTAATTAGAAAAAGTTATTTTATATTTTTAATTTTTTAAAAATTAGTGAAACTAACCTACGACTCGACTCATTGTTATCTCTATTAAACATTATCTTTTAAAACCTAAACTTTTTATATTTAATCAAACATTTTAATAAACCTATATTTAAAGTGTTTTTATTTTTTAATTTAATTGATTAAGTCTCTTTTTTAATCTTGTTTTTAAATTTTAGATTTGTTTGCATATGTATATATAGTTATTACATATATATAGTTCTAAAATTTATTTTAGCTAAAACAACGAATTAGATCTAGACTTTACTTACAACACGTTACATTCAGACAATACTTCTGATTTACTCTACATAATTATACGACCACTTAATATAATTGAAACATGGGTTTGATCAAGTGATTAGTGGTTATAAAATACTTAAATCCATAAAAATTTGTCTGCACCACGCAAAAATATATACATTTGTGTTTTCACTTCTCACATAATATATAACGTGATTATAATGTATCAAATTCAGTCTATAAATTAAATAAGTGCATTTTGAAAAAAAAAAAAGGGCATAATAATAACCACTAATACTCTAGTTAATCAGTATATAAACTAAGATGTCTTTTATCCCACTCACGCACGAAACCAAAATAATTAGCTTCAATTTCAGTTGAAATGATAATTGTTTTAGAATTATAGCTATTATGATACATGCATGAAAGCTCGTGTTTCAGTCGCTCATAATCAGAAGCTAAAAAAGGGTTTCAAAACAAGTTCGTTTATTCAAAAATATTAAATAACTAAAAAGAGGAAGAATATGTTACCCTAAAAACATCTAAAGCAACATTCTTATTACTCTCATTTGTGTTTCCTAGAGCTATTGTCGCCTTTGTTAAACGAAATTAAGGTCATATTATGCATATAATATCTATTTTATTTAGTGCTTCCACTCTTATATAACTTTTACAGTTAGTGTTTATGTTATTTCCTTTTTCCAATTCCTATTTTATGTCTGTTTCTGTGCACAATAAGTTAAATCTTCTCTTTAGATTTACTGTAATCCCATTTGCATCAACAGTAATTATTGCAATGAGTAGCCAACAATATCATCCGTAAAACATTATGTAGAATCCAGCTTTGCTCATAATTTTTGATCGGCATCTAGTTCTCTATCTTCAAAAAAGCATTATGAATCTGAATCATTATCAGACCACCGACCAGCTATGGTTTCCAAGTTCCTATATATTATGTTACTGTAGACTCCTTGGTGCATGTCCTTCTCAGGTAAGCGAAAGATCTATTCTGCACAAGCCATTGCCACAAGAATACTGAGGAGTCGTTATTCGTAGTGGATTAATATGAGAACAGTCGTCTGATGGTCCAAAGTCCTGTAGAGCCATAAACCTTTCCTAATAATCCACTTGTTATGTGCCCGTCAAGATCTAGTACAATTCTGCCATGCTCATAGATAACTAATCGTTATCAGGAACTCAAATTATTATCCTGTCTAGAAATTTTTGGAGTTTGAATATGAAAATCTGGCACTGACAAGATCTTCAATTTCTCATTAAAGATTAGAGAATCTATCAAACAAGGAGAGTGTAGATGATAAGATTTGATATATTAGGAACATATATAGACAAAAGAAATTAAAGCAAAGGGCATGGACTAGTGGAAGGCAAAAACACTTGCATGCGTTATAAAAAATATGGACAAGTTGGTGGTAGAAATATCACTAGATTTGGAGGCCCACCTATATATATATATATAGATGTGTATGTATGTATATGTTAGTAATTATCTCACTTTGCACTTTCTGGGATTATTGTATTTGTATGGACAGAAATTGGAATCCGATTGATGGGTTCTTCTTTAATCATTCCTGTCTCCGTTTCTCTTTTATCTTTTATTCAGACATAGCCAGCCCTAAACAAAACTATATGAAAGCTTTATCTTTTATGAATATAGTTGTTTACATGTAGGGTATATCCCTTTAACAAATATTGTTGTTAATAAAGAAATATGAGAGAGTATTTTAGTGAGAGAAAAACAGAGTTTCTCACTCTTTCGTATTATTTCTATGTAAGCTAAAGTCTATGAGTCTTAAATACATTTTCAACTATCCAGTTAAAAGAAACGTTGGTTATTAAGCTAATAAATCTAACTAACTAACTAACTACAGTAAGAAACGAAGGAAACAGAGTAGCTTTTCATCCCCCCTCAAGTTGGATTTTGATGAAAATCAGACAAAGCCAACTTGGACAACAGGCGGTGAAACGCAGGGCAAGGAAGGGGCTTAATGAAAATGTCAGCAAGCTGAAAGAATGAACCCACATGAACCGGCGAAATAAACCCCTGTTTGTACTGATTGCGCACAACATAACAATCAATGTCAAGGTGCTTCGTCCGTTCATGAAACACGGGATTACAAGTAATATGGATGGCCGATTTGCTATCACAATAAAACGGAATCAGAAGAGGAACTGGAATCCGCAAATCAGAAAGTAAGTAGCTGACCCATTTTAACTCACACACAGTAGATGCCATAGCCCGGTACTCAGCCTCCGCAGAGCTGCGCGAAACAGTGGACTGACGTTTAGTTTTTCAGGAAATCGGACTACCCCCCAAAAAAATGCAGAACCCAGTCAAAGATTTCCGAGACACAGGACACGTCGCCCAATCAGCGTCAGAATAAGCTAGTAGCCGCAAATCAGAAGACGCCGGAAAATGAAGACCCAAAGATGGACTCTGTTTCAGATATTTCAGAACATAAAAAGCATGATGAAGATGAACATGCTGAGGAGACTGCAAAAATTGGCTGAGTTGTTGGACACAATACGTAATGTCCGACCGAGAAAAACCCAAATACAACAAACGACCGACGATACTACGATACTCCCGTGGATCCACCAATAATGGACTACCATCATCAAACAAATTACTCCCTTTCGGAAATGGAACCTTCTTAGGTTTAGAACCAAGAAGACCAGTATCAAGCAACAAATCCAACACATACTTACGTTGATTAAGAAAAATACCAGTGCCATCACGAAAAATCTCCAGACCGAGGAAGTATTTAGTCGACCCTAAATCTTTAATGGTGAATTGCGCATGAAGAGCTGATTTGAGCCGATCAATCATGGAAACAGAATTCCCACTGACAAGAAGATCATCCACATACACTAAGAGCATGAAGAAACAGCCATCCTTGCAAAACACAAATAAACAATTATCGTGGTCACTCTGCTGAAAACTAAAACGCAAGAGAAAACTTGTAAGTTCAGTATTCCACTGACGCGAGGCTTGTTTAAGCCCATAGAGAGACCGCACCAGCTTACAGACCTGACCCTCACGTGCCTTGGGGTAACCTTCCGGAGGTACCATGTAAACCTCCTCATTGAGATAGCCATGCAAAAACGCATTATTAATGTCTAGTTGATTCAAATGCCAACCATGCGCCGCCGCAACAGCCAAGAAAACACGAACTGTGACAACCTTGGCTACGGGAGAAAATACATCATGATAATCTTCCCCATATACTTGAGTGTACCCCTTAGCAACGAGGCGAGCTTTACGCCTATCAATCGTCCCATCAGCATTGTATTTCAACTTGAAAACCCATTTGCTACCGATGGCTTTCTTTCCGGTGGGTAAATCCGTAAGTACCCAAGTGCGATTCTGTTCAAGGGCCTGTAACTCCGACTTCATAGCTTGAACCCACGACTCATCCCGACTAGCTTCCTTGAAATTACGAGGCTCCTTTGACTCAGTCATATGGCATAGAAAAGCTGCCATATCACCAGAAAGCTTACTACTTTCAAAGAAAGGAAACGTGTGGGGCAGATGAGGAGAATTGTAAGCCACTGCACCACGATCCAGAAACAGCTGAGAATTATTGACCACATAATCGGACAACCACAATGGCATCCGCGAGACTCTGTTACTGCGCCTTTCAGGAAGAGGTGGAGTGGACTGTGGAGGGGCATCCGAATGGAGATCATCAGCAACAATGGCACGAGGCTCATCTCGCCCAGCATCCTCCACGCCGTGATCGATTATAGATGGAGACAGGCAATCATCAACCACGTCATGTAACGAAGACAATGACGGGATAGGCGTGCCAATAGCGTCCATATACTGCAAACCTGCACAAGGAAATAAATTTTCATGAAATATAACATCCCTGGAGACAGACACTTTTCCGGAAGCAACGTCGTACACTTTGTAACCCTTTTGTCCAGCAACAAAACCCAGAAAAATGCATTTGTGAGCTCTAGCCGCAAACTTATCCTTATGCGGAGTAGAATCAGTGGAATAACATAAACAGCCGAAGACCCTTAAATGACCCAGATCAGTCGAGCGTCCCAACAAAACCTCAGAGGGAGCTCACCACCGCAGAGTCCCCGTAGGCAAATGATTTATCAATTACGTAGCATGCAAAATGGCTTCACCCCAGAACATGTTGGTCATATGAGCTTGATGCAGTAAAGCTCTAGCCACTTGAATGATGTGCCGATGCTTCCGTTCGACCCTGCCATTCTGTTGCGGGGAATAGACACACGAACGTTGATGAATAATA
>JAOTIZ010000005.1:10933001-10944060 GCA_027123425.1 Erythroxylum panamense
CAGCGAAACTCCAAAAACATCTGTACACACCAAAAAAAGCTTAAAGAAGATTTACAAGTAACAGAGGAATAAAAGTAGCATGAAGCGAAAACTAAGAGCAACTGGATGTTAGAGAATATATAAAACCAATTGAGTTGGTCTCACACAACAGCTCAAGCTATTGTGGTGAAATGGTCACTTAACACTGGAAACTGAGAGGAAGCGGTTACAACATCTGACGTCAAGTTGGTGAACAACCTTATGTTAGGTTCAAGATATAACATCCGACGTCGAGTTGGTGAACACTGATACTCTTTCGACAGCAACAACAGTCGACAGGCCGACGTCGAGTTGGTGAACAACCTTATGCTAGCTTCAAGATACAACAAAGAGTCGACAGCAACAACAACGAAACTCCAAAAACATCTGTACACACCAAAAAAAGCTTAAAGAAGATTTACAGGTAACAGAGGAATAAAAGTAACATGATCAAGATACAACATCAGCAAAAAAGAAAACTGACTAAAGCTGGAGTCACACTTCAAAAACATCTGTACACACCAAAAAAAGCTTAAAGAAGATTTACAAGTAACAGAGGAAACCACTGATACTCTTTCGACAGCAACAACAACTACGACAACCACAGCTAGAGAAAGTAGAGGAAGACAAGGGCGGAGAGGAAAAACAAAGAGAGAGAAACAACACAACATGAATGAACAGATATGAACACATATAAGCAGTCACAAGGGCATGCATTGCGCGGCCGCGTGCGTAGTCGCCTCACAAAATATTGCATCAGAAGATTGGGTAAGAAGATTGCATGTATATCGCGTGAAGACACAATATTCAATAAACAGAAAAAGAAGGAGGAAAACTGACCACACTTGGATCAGAAGATTGGGTCAGAAGATTGCGTGTATATCGCGCGAAGACACAATATTCAATAAACAGAAAAGAAGAAGAAGAAGAAAAAGAAAGAATATAAGCCGCTGGATTAAATGAACGATAAGGATCGATTCCGTGATCGTCCATCCCATTCGCTCTTAGTAAAGATACTTAAAAAGAAGTAGATTTTTATTGTTTATTGCATTAAAATTTTTTGCAGCAAACTTGACATTGTCTTTGTACCTAATTGTCAAGGATCGGAGGCTGGCTTTCAAACAATTAACAGATACACTTTGTCTTAGCAGCTGCTTGACATAGAGAATCGCTGTTATGTCTTATTACTTCTCATTTTAATAGTCTAAGTGGAATTGACGTATTTAGCCTCTGCAAATTTAAGTAGTTTATGTGAGTTATATGTATCCTAATATGGACTGTCAAATTCATGCATAAGTTATTAATCTCTATCTTCCTCGTGAGCATCAATCTTTCCATAATTTTGACATGTGCCATTATCTTTTTTCTTTATTTTAATGCTTAATTTTACAACATTAAAGCAAATAAAAAATTGAACATCTCTATGTGATTATTAGTTCAAAAGAGAAAGAGCCAGCACACTAATCATCAAACATGTAATAGGCAACACAATGGGACGGAAACAATTGTTGCAACTTATTCATTATAAACCACAGATAACTAAGTGTTATTTCTGTTTGATTTTTCATCTTTATGAATTTCAATCCAAACAAGAAATCCGAAGATTATGATGCCCCGTGTACGTCATTGTCTGGAGTCAATAGATAGTTTATAAAAGCATAAACTCCATAAACTAAACTAAACAAAACAGAATCAAAATTGGAAACCATAAAACCTAAAAACTCAAATGTCAAAAAATTTCATATAGCACAAATGGCACTCAAAACGAGCCAATATCATCATTAGGCTTTGTATTAGCTCAGGTTATGTGTGGGCTCTCCAAGCCCAAGTCCGCTTTAAGATTGATGGCACGACATTTGATTACTTTTTAATTTAAAATTTAAAATAATATTACTTTATTGATAATTTTAAGAGTTGAATTAGGTAAAGTAATTATTACTTGAGCTCAAACCTAAATTTAACTTGAAATTAATTTGATAATTTTAGACCAAAAAATCTGAATTTAATTTAAATTAAATTTATTGATAAAAATTGATATCTCCGGCCTCTATTTTCCCATAATCAAACAAAATAAATAAGTATAAATATACAATACCTGGTTAATAGACAGCTGATAAGATAAGACAGGGAAGACCGCAAGCCGTTGGAACCAGGTGCTAGCAACAAAACCAAAAAGCTTAGAACAGCCGTGGAAAAATAAAAGATTAAAGAAAAACGACACAAAGAGTTCAGATAAAAAGTTGCGAGACTAATTTGTTTTTATAAAATAATATTTAGTAGTATAATAAAAATAAAATAAAATACAATACAAATGGTCAAATGGGAATACCAAAGATCGGATCAGCAGAAACGTTATCACAAAAACACTACCTTAGCTGTGAAGATGAAAACATTTCAGTACCATTTTAATTATTGAATTGGTAGAACCGATGTTGATACGCGTGAATTACGCGTGTGATGGCAACGCGTTTCGGATTTTTATCATATTTATTTGCTTTACTTTAATTACTCCCAACAATCTCTCAGTTCTTTGACTTCCCTCTCCCTCTCTCTCTCTCGCTCTATATATATATAAACTGTAAACTACGCCCACCAATACAACCCATCCAAAGCCCAGATCTTCAATATTTCTCTTTGTTTCTGTAATTTTGTTATAAAAGATCATTTCGGTGTAGCAAAGGTATGTGTTTTTCCCTTGCGCCCCGCGCACACACACACATATGCATGTACCCCTGTGTTCGTATATTCGTTTAACTTGTCAAAGTCTGTAATTTTTGGGCAACTCCTCAGATCTAAATCTCTTATTTGCAGGTGTTTCTTCTGATTCATTTTCGTATTGAAAGTGTTTTCTTTGTTAAGTTACATGGTTATTTTGCCATCAGTCTCTGTAATGTGATACTGGAGAAAGGAACTATCATAATCATGCTTCTTATCTTACGATAGATTATTTTATCGTAAATATGTTATTGGTTTGTCAGATTTAATATTGGAATATTGGAGATTTGATTTTGTTGGTCTCAACTAAAAAAAAAAGATCCTTCGATCAACAAATGCTTCTTTTGTTGAAATAACACCAAGATTTGCAACTTGTTTCTGAGATTTGGACATGGATTTAGAACTTTAATGAACTAAGTACTAGTTTCCCTGCTATAATAGTCAGAATGGCATTCCTTAGCCATTAATATTAGCCATTAATATGGTTGATCGGCGGCTTACCATATGTTACAAAGTGTAGGCTGAACTTCTGCTTTTCTGAGACAGTATGGGAGGTGGTAAGGACAAGCATGATGAGCAAGACAAGGGCTTGTTCGGGCACGGGCACGGATATCCACCCGGTCAGTATCCACCACCCGGTCAGTATCCACCAGGGCAGTATCCACCCCCACCTGGAGCGTACCCTTCCCATGGTTATCCTCCTCAGGGATATCCCCCTCAAGGCTACCCTCCTCAGGGATATCCCCCTCAAGGCTACCCTCCAGCTGGTTATCCTGGTGCTTCTGGGTCTCATCATCAAGGTTTACTTATAATGCACAATTGTAACACATTTGATTGCTTCTAAGTTGAAAACTAGCCATATTTACCTCAATTTTGCTGTTCATTACCATCCTTACATTTTCATATGGTATTTATTTGCCTAGAGCACTCATATTTACTCAACTCATCTTTACTCAACTTTTGTGATATATATTGTTCTAAATTTGAGTAACATGGTTTATTAGTGTTTTCTCATTTCTGCTTCTTACGATAGTTGTTTGCCTAATGCTTAGTTTTTCTTGGTTTTTGAAATTTTGTATTGTATTTTGGTTTCAATTTAAGTAACATGATGCATTAATCTTATCTTTTTACTATTATGCTTGAACTCTGCCTTTGTTCTTGTGGGGTTTTTGATAAATTTGTTTATGAACATGGTTATTCACCGACTGTTTCCACATTTCTTGATATAATTTCAGGCGGTGGACTAGGAGCAGTACTTGCAGGGGGTGCTGCTGCGGCTGCGGCTGCTCTTGGTGCTCATCATGTAGCTCATGGATCCCATGGATATGGAGGATATGGGCATGGCTTTGGAGGGCATGGGCATGGAAAGTTTAAGCATGGTGGCAAGTTTAAGCATCATGGAGGCAAGTTTAAGCATGGAAAGGGTGGTAAGCATGGAATGTTTGGAGGGAAGTTTAAGAAGTGGAAGTGATAAGCATGCATATCCTCTGAGTTTGGCCGAGATCAACTATGCAGTTGAAGACTTCTTTGTTTTATAAATAATCTATACTTTTAACAAATTCGATTTCTTGCCAAGTTTCCTATTTATCTTACCGTTGTTAATCATAGTCATTAAATGCCTCGTGGCTTCTGGTACATACTTGCACAGAAGTTTGACTCTACCATGTTTGTTCTTCGTTATGAAGTATTATGGACCTTCTCTAGTAGAGTTGGTAGTCAATTTTGGCATTTTGCCAATTATGATTTAATGTCGGTTGGTAGAAAATTACTTTTCATCATCTCTATTACCAGTTCTCTTTTCCTTGTTCATTTTCTTGTTAAACACAAGGAGTTATGTTCATTTTGATGAAGAATATAAACTAAAATTTTCATTTGGATTACAATAATTACCGAACTCATTGTACAAGGACATTGTTACAATGATCATGTAACAAATAAAACCTAATGAAGACGATATTGAAAAGTAGATTAAGAGGAAGACAAGCTAAAATTATGTAAAGAAAAATTTGATAACATCCAACTCTATCCAAATGGTTTATAATTGTTCAAATATTAAGAAGGATATAACTGGAATCATGATTCTTTCCAGTTATGCTTTAGATGGTAGCAAATGTGCATGTTTCTTGAAGAGGGTAAGATCTGTTTCATCACCATTCACCAACTTAAGTAAGTGTGATGGCAGCTCAAAGCAAAACTAAAGCAATTGGTCAACACAAGTAAAAAGTTGTATAACGAATATATCTAGATTTAATTAGCTATTGGGTAATGCGTATATACTCTTTATAAATATAAAAAAGAAGACCTGGCCCAATGTTGAGTTGATATGTATCCTCGTTACGTTGTTCTATATCGGTACCTTTATGCTGGTATGGGAGCTTTACTCTGTCCGTCACAGAAAGGTTTCTCTTCGCAAGAATTTATCCCTTTTACGCCGAGAGTTCCCTTTAACTTTGCTTAGCTTGGACGACCGTTTGCTCAAGATCATAATCCTATCCAATACCAACGTCAATCAGACTGAGACCAGTTGGCTTCTTTAATTCTTTATCTTCAATTACATTCCTCAACTCAACAGCTTCTTTCCATCTTCCTGAAAAAACATACATGTTTGACAAACAAATGTAGTATCCAACATTTTGAGGATCCAATTCAAAAAGAAGTTCCGCAACTTCTCTTCCCATTTCTATGTCTCCATGATAATTGCAAGCACTAAGCAGGGCACCCCACACACCAGGTTCTGGTGAGGTCTGTAGCTGCTTAATATAGCTAAAAGCCTTCTGGAGCTTTCCAGATCGTCCCAGCATATCCACAATATAAACATGATGGTCAGTGACAGGTTCTACTCCGTATTCCTCCAACATACTATCCATATAGCACATGCCTTCTTCCACAAGTCCTGAATGACTGCAAGCTGATAAAAGGCTTACAAAAGTACTTTTGGTTGGTCGAAGTCCAGACTTTAGCATTTCCTGGAAGAGATTAATCGCTTTTCTGCCATTACTGTGGTAACCATATGCAGCTATCATAGAATTCCAAGCAGCCGTTGCCTTTTCTGGGGAGCTTCTGAAAACTTTGATAGCAATATCCAATCTTCCACAGCTACTGTACATCTCCACGAAGGCAGCTGATATGAAGGAGTTATACTGGAATCCGTTCCTTAATGTATATCCATGAATTTGTCTTCCAAATCTTAGAATTCCAAGCTGAGTGCAAGCTGAGAGAATTCCAACAATGGTGATCTCATTGGGTTTAAGCTCAAGATGAAGAAATTGCTCAAGTGTTTCTCTTCCATTCTTGTTTTGAGATAAAGCTGAGATCAAGCAATTCCATGAACATAAATTGCGGTTGGTACAAAAATTAAACACCAATCTAGCACTCTCAACATCATGGTATCTTCCATACATAGTAATCAAAGCATTCTGCACTGATGTATCTAATCCATCAGAAGTTTTAAGAGTAAGTGCATGAATAGCTTTCCCCTTAGAAACCAAGAGAAGGTTTCCACAAGCTGATATGACATTGACAAAGGTAACAGTGTCTGGTTTTATGCTGCTATTGAGTCTCATTAGATTGAACGTTTCCAAGGCTTTTTGGAATTGAAATATGTTTGTGCACCCTACGATTATTGTATTCCAACAAGCAACATCTGCTGTGGAAATAATCATCTGCAGCAAAGAGAAAGCAGACACCAAGTCCCCACAACAAGCATACATATGCATCAGGGAATTCACTGCAAGAATGTTACTAGAAAATCCCAATTTTAATTGCCAACTGTGAATTGATTTACCAAACTTCAGTCCTTCATGGGAACTACAGGAAGAAAGAATGGCAAACAAAGTTGACAAATTCAAGTGCAAACAGCTACTAAGCAGTTCCTTAAATAATATTTTAGCTTCTTTATTGTGATCATTTTTGGAATACCCTGAGATCATCGTATTCCATGAGACCAAGTCACTAGTTGGGACAGTACTGAACAAAAGCTCAGCCTTCCCAACACTATTACATTTCATGTACATGTCAATCAGACTGTTTGTCACTGACAAATCCAATGACAAGAGGTGGCGAATTACATATCCATGAACTGATTTCCCTTCTTTCAATAGCATCAATTCGGAACAAAGTGGAATAATGCACACCATAGTAACAGAATCAGGTTTAGGAGATTCAAACAAATGCATTTCGTATAGAGTATCAAATGCTTCCAAAACCATTCCATTTGAAGCGAATCCACTAATTATTGCATTCCATGTGACAACATCCTGATATTGCATACTGCCAAACACAATCTCTGCAGCTGCAACATCTCCAAATTGAGAATATAATGATATTAGAGAATTAGATACTGAAATCTGCAAGCCATTTTCACAACTCACTTTAACTGCCAATCCATGAATGGCTTCACCACAACCTATATCGCTCAAAGAAGTAGATGCAGCAATAGCGCTGGACAAACTTGTATGATCAACTCTTTCACCAGAATGAGTCAGTTCCCTAAGATACCACAAGGTCTTCTCTGGATAATCATTATGAAGACATCCAGTCATTACAGAATTCCAAGAAACAATGTCTCTGTGTTCCATCTCTACAAACAGCAGTTCGGAAGAGCTCAAGTCTCTCAATTTGGCATACATGTCTATGAACCCGTTGTAAAGTTTATTATCTAAAAACAGCATCGCAGTCTTGAAGCTGAAGCCATGAATAATTCGTCCATTTTGCAAGTTATTTAGGTGGGACAATGCAGATACGACATGTAATAGACTCGTTGAATCGAACCCACTTTGTTCTTCCATCAAATAGACAAAGAAATCAAGGCCCCGTTGAAAACAATGATTATCAATACACGCAGTAAGCATAGCATTCCAAAAGATTGTGTCTTTCTTGCAAGTTTCGTCAAACAAAGCCAAGGAAGAACCTAAAGTTCCAGCTCTAGAGTAATAAGAAAGAAGAGACGTGGCTATTGGCAAGTGAGAAATAGTACCAATCTTGATCGCCAAGGAATGCGCAATCATAACAGCTACTATGTAAGGCCTCGAATCGGAGTAAGTAAGGAGTTCAAGAAGCACGTTGATATTGTTCTTGGGACAATATTCTCCTCTTTGAGGCATTTCGTCGAGCGATTGAAGCATTCTTGGGAAAGAAGAAAAGTGAAGACACAACAAGGCATTAATTCTGGGAAGTAAAAGATGACATGAGCTGGGATTTTTGAGTTTAATGTAACCAAATTGAGAAACTCCAAAGAGAAGTTCAACAAGTGAGTTACGATGTTTGTGTTTGATGGGATCATTTTGGAATAGGATGGTTGAGTAGTAGGATATTGTTGGCTTGCGAAAGGTGTTTTTGAGTGTTGGTGTTACTATCCCCCATCCGAGTATCATAGCACTCTATTTCCTTTTCAGATTTCTTCTTTTTTATGACGTGTAAAACAAAATATGAAAATATTAAATTAGTTTCTGAAGTTTAAAATAGAGATTGATTTTCTAACATTATCTAATACCTTTAAAACAGCCACTTCTTCGAATCTCCTTCGTAAACCCTCCTCTCCTTCCCAATCTTCTACAGTCCATCCTTCTTCTTCATCTCTTTCTACAACTATCCCTCCCTCTATCCTTGCCATTCCTTCCAAACTTTCTATTCCTATCGTCAGTAGCATTGCTAGAGGACCTAGGAAGACATATAGAAACAAATCGTGAGAGATAACTTTGGTTCTTCCTTAATTTTCAGTCCACTTGTGGAGATAGAAGGAAAGTTAATGGTGATTCCTAGTTCAAACATTCCGCAGAAAGGAGCTAGGACGTAGGAAGCTACTCTTGTTGATTTTTTTATAAATAAAAGACCTACTTTTTCAATGATACAAGAATAGACTTAGAGAAACTGGAAAGAGAGAGGTCTAATGGACACAATGCTAATTGAGAAAAATAACTTAACATTTACCTTCTCTTCAAAATTGAAAGCTCAAAAAGTAATTGAAGAAGCCTTCTCTCAACTCCCTTTATTTCTTCAAAATTGGAAATCGAGCATAGATTTGGAAAAAATCATAATGAAGAACATTCCTCTATGGGTGAATATTCACAACATTCCTTTAGAATATTAGACTACCAAGGGTTTGAGTATGCTAGCTAGTTCTTTAGGAAAACCAATATGTATAGATGAAAGCA
Organism: Erythroxylum panamense; assembly: GCA_027123425.1. NCBI lineage: Eukaryota > Viridiplantae > Streptophyta > Magnoliopsida > Malpighiales > Erythroxylaceae > Erythroxylum > Erythroxylum panamense. The sequence continues at coordinate 10,941,887 of JAOTIZ010000005.1, forward strand.
CTACATTGAGAAAAAAGGTAAAATTTGCTTGGTTATGTGTAAATATGGATATTTCTAAGGAAATGAAAGACAACATCCCTATCCTAAGGTTGGCAAATGAACAATCTCTTAAAGAGGATAAAGTTACGGTAACATACTAATGGAATCCATCTCTTAAAGTTCAAGGCAAAGAATAGAAACTTACGGGAGGAGTCTTCACTAGGGGTGACTATTGGGAGGTGATGGGTATGGAAACGAAAGTTAGTAAAGAATGTGGGAAGGCAGAACAATTATCTGAAAATCATGAACTGATTCAAGCTAATAATGATTCTCCTATAAATAGGGAGAGCATTCATGAGGAGAATAGCCCAAATTTAGACCAGTAGGAAGGAGCTCTTCAGAATCCATCAGGTGACCTAAATAAGTCACTAATGAATAAGGGGGAGAATGTACTAGAAACTAGTAGAATTAATCCAAGTGGAGGAGTTCTTGATCCCACACAGTATAAACAAAGTCTACAAAAGGTTGATCTACATAATGGAGTTTCTTAAGAGGAGTTGTTTGATCAGGTTATCTCTCAGAAAAGTAGCAGGAGCAATAGGAAAGGCTCCAAAGGGCAAAGTAATCTCTTATGACTCTAATTATATAGAATGCCTGTGTAATAAATAACCCTTTCAAGCTCAATGCGATAAGGGATTTCATTCTAAAGGAAAAGCCTCTAGTTTTTTGTCTTTTGGAAACTAAAATTAGAGAAGTTAAAATGAATAAACAATGTTATTTGGGTAGCAAATGACAGTTTCTTACAAACCACCAAAGTCATACCTATGGAAGGATTATTATTGCTTATAATGGTAAATTCTTTGATGTGAAGGTTCTGGAATCTAGTCAGCAGTTTATTCACACTAAGTTCTACTTCAAAATGGAAAATTCTTGTGCTTTAACTACATTTGTCTATAGTTTTAACACTCTGTTTCAAAGAACCGAACTCTGGAATTCTCTACGAAGAATTAAGGCTTCGATTAATGCTCTTTGGTTAGTTAGTGGTGACTTTTAACACCACTCCATTCAGATCAGAAGAGGAAGGAAATTGTAACTTACTCAACTATTCTTCTAATATGTTCAATTGAATGCAAGAGGTGGAATTTACAAAGTTAAAATTTGAAGGTCATAGGTTCACATGGTTAAACAAACAAAGCTCTATTTGGCACATTAGGAAAAAAGTTGGATAGGGCAATGGTTGATATTGAATGGCTAAATACTTTCTCGAGAAGCTCGACAAAATTCCTAAACCTTGGAATTTTCGATCATACTCCCATAAGGATTGACAACTTGTTTACTACTACCAGAATCCATCATCCTTTCAGGTTTAACAATTTTCTGGTAAATATGGAGGGGTTTCATGAAGCAATGAAGGGTTTGGAGTGTGAGTTCTATGGGACTAAAGAGTGCATTTGCCTCCAAAAGCTTAAGTCTATTAAATAGGATTTGAAGACCCTTAACTCAAAGAGAGGTCAGAATTTGTCTAAGGAGATAAAAAAACTAGAGATAAACTTTCAGCCATTTAGAAATCATTGGCAGATAATCCCATAGATGGTATTTTAGCCACAATTAAAAAGGAAGCCCTTAAGAATTACTTGCAATTGGTAGATAATCAATGTTCTTTATTAAAGCAAAGAACCAGAGTTAATTGGATAAAGGATGGGGACAGATGCACTAAGTCTTCTTTAATTTAGTGTTAGCTCGAAGGTATTAAACAAAATCACTTCCATTAAAACTGAAGTTGGTGAGGATGTGTTTGGACAAGATGGAATTGCTAAGGAAGCAATGAATTTTTACAAAAACCTCCTAGGTTTAGACATTTCCCTTCTAGGATTTGGAACTGATCTTAGGCAGTTTGTTTCAGCAAGAATTCCTAAAATAGAGAGGGTCGTCTTTAATATGAATGGCTCTAAAGCACCGAGACTTGATGGTTTGAATGGGGTCTTGTACTAAAAAACTTGAAGTAGTGTAGCAGGTTAGTTAAGGATGTTGCGCATGAGTTTTTCCTAAAGTGTAACATCCCATCACCAATGGGAGGATTAAATTGGTCAATTGGGACAGGCTAGTAAATTGCATTGCATATTTTGAATGGAACATTTATTTTGACCTCTAATTTTAGAGGAATGAGTCAATTGGCACATGCACTGGTGGGTACA
>JAOTIZ010000005.1:10980821-10990975 GCA_027123425.1 Erythroxylum panamense
CCTCTAAAATTAGAGGCCAAAAGAATGCTCATATTACAATATGCAATGCAACAATCTAGCATGTCCCAATTTACCAACTTAACCTTCCCATCGGTGACGGGATGTTACTAGTAGCATTTTCATTTTCTTTAAAAAAGTTATTAAAAATATTTTTAATTTCACTGTTTAGCTTTATTTTCAATTAGTGGTTTTTGATGTTCTAATATAAATTCTTATATTTGGAAAATTATCTATACACTTACACGTTTTATCTATACACTAAAACCAAATATGTAATTTACCCTTTAAATTTGAGGTTAAGATGGTGTCCAGCAGATTTGATTCATATATCAACTTACATTCTTCCCTCCTTTTAAGATTCAAACTACGAAAAGAAGGGAGGAATAATCAAGTTTATGCTAAATATTTTGGACTCATCCCTTCTTAGTAGTTCACCGAATCGTTAGTGATAAAGCATTGCCGCCCAGCTGACTGCATTAGTCATCTTAAAACCCATTTGTATGCCAACCTTTTGGGGATATTAAACCTTACGATACATTAAAGGCAAATAACATGTCTTTTTAAGCCTTACTTTTTTTTTCATCATGCATTTTTTAAATAAATTATATGGTAGTTTCTTTTAGATCTCTCTTTTAAATCACACAATGGTCTTATATTAGTAGGATACTTATTTAAAAAAAGTTACTAAAAATCATTTTTAATTTCACTTTTTAATTTATTTCCAATTTTATCGAATTTTAGTATTTTTAATTATGAATTCTTATATTTTGGAATTTACCTTTTCTTTTTATGATTTTGCCTCTAATATGGGCACTTATAGACTAATGATATTTAGAGTTTTGATTACATAACTTATAAATCTATCACTAAATGAAACTGAGATAGAGTGATTTCCTAGTACAAGCCTAAAGAAGAAGAGAGAAAAATATGAAATCTTGTCTATAAATGGTGTTAACTGAATAGGTTGTGTGAACGATAGGATTCGAATTGGTCATCTTTTCTCTAGATGCAATGAAGAATTAATTTTAGATAAGATAGATGAAGCCTTGGACAAGCCAAGTTGTCTAAGTTTTCCAACTCCTTATGTTTATATGTTATTTAAATGTTCATTTTTTATATATTTGCACCCTTAAATGCTTTTATATTATAGGTAATTAATTGAACAAATTATAACTCCAAAGAGGAAAGCTAAAAGAATATATAAGCGAAATTTTTATCTCACGAGGTCCAAGAGCAAACCAATGGAACAATCACAACTAGAAAAGTATAAGGTGGAGGAACAAAGGAAAATAAATAGATCAAATGGCGAAAAATAACTCAAATGGCGAAAGAGCTTAAGGTTCAAAGGATGAGAAAATGGAAATCTCTAGTTGAAGAGGAAACTCAACATAACAATTTAATAGTACAAGGTCCCTTCATTTTACTACCTCCCTAGTTTCCATATTTATATCCTTAGGTCCCTCATCTACCAATGATATATGCTCCTCATGTCGAATTTTCTTAGGAATACCTAAATTATCCAAATCCTCCATCATTCAAGCCACCTTCTATCGTACAATAACCAATTCCTCAACCATAACATAGCTATGATCCACCAATGAATTAAACTTAAAGGCAATAGGGCTAATATGGTTAATAACTACAATAACATTAAGGAATACAATATCAAAGAGGTAGGAAATATAAGAAGGAAACTTTGCCACTAATATTATTTACATTGGAAGAACTTTACAAGCTTTTTAAAAGTCAAACAAGAATTGCATTAATACCCTAGAAACAATTTGAACCTCTTTACCACGATTGGTATAAGGCAAAGCTAACATATGAAAAGTATTCAAATTAAAATTATATAGCCTTCCAAAATAAAGTCACATATATTTTTTGAAATATAGGTGAATTAAAAAAGAAGAGTAGGGACCATGGTTCAATGAGAATCACTTGACAAAAAACCCAAGTTGGTGGATTTAAAGCTTTAAAAGGAAGGCCTAATCGTAATTAGTTTTGGTTAGCAATTTAGTCCTTTTCTTTAGTTGCATTTTTTGTTTTCCTTTATATTTATTATTTGTTTCAGTTATTATTAGGTTTAATATACGATTTCTTATTGATGTAGAACATTTTTATATTTAAACAATTTCCTTAAAATTGGCATATATTAAATTTAAATGCCTTTTTCTAGATGAATGGCTTTTCTTTTAGGATGATAATTTTGAATGCTTTAAATGGTGATTGATGAATGAATGCTTAGATATTCTAATGTTTGACCTATAAACTCAACATCATTGAAAACAGAGCTAGATGAAGAACTACTTGTACTCTTCCTATCTTATTATTCTCGATCAAAAAGAAATTATAGGTGAAGGAAACTAGAGCTTACCTTTAGTTTATAACAAGGAACATGATTGAATTTGAAACATTAAAAAGGCATCATATTTGCTTTAAAAGTATCTAGACAAACGATAGACACTTAAGCTAGCTAACTTTCGTATATAACAAGTAAGGAAGCTCTTAATAAAAGTTGAAAGTGACTTCTCTGTTAGCCCTCCATATATATAGAGCATAGGGGTGACTAGAATGAACCACCATTTATGGTTGAGATTAAAAGGCCTTTAACTTGCCTACTGAAAACCTAAAGCCTGAGAACTTAAAGTATAAATTCAATTGAATGATTAGGACTATTTAGCAAATTAAAAATGGGTTATCAATTTATGGTTTAAGAACAATGCATTGATCCATCAGGGGTGGTAAGATTGAATTTTTTTGATTATATATTTATACATAAATATGAAAAAACTTTCACTTATGTTATATTTATATACATAAGTTAGGGGGAAATGATACACACTAAATATAAATTCAACATTTAAAAAGCTTGTTAGGCCTCTTACATCTAAGTAAGGTGTAAACTAATAGGTTAAAAATCAAACATGTGCTATAAGGATGATTCAATAAGAATATTTTACTTAATTTAAGACCCAAGGATCTTAGATAAGCATTGATTTCCCCTAATCCTATTTGATCATATAAAATAAGATGGATGACACGAAAAGAAGTATAATTATATTAACATTTAACTACTTAATTTTCCTTACATATAAAGAAATTTCTACGGAGGTAAAAGATTCATTCCATACTTTACTAGTCTATACAATATGCCTAAAAACATTTATTGACTTAAGCATAAGAGTGTCCCTGAGAATAACTTCGAGATCTTTAACTTTCTTTTTGTAGGTGTGTTAGCTTATTTCAAACTCAAAGCCCAATGGGAGGTTTTTTTTTAATACATCAAATTGAAAGGCAAAAAGTGTATTTTAGTTGTTATACATTTAATCTACAAGCACACAAAGTTAATCATAGATAGCTAAATAAAATTAAAGCAATTCCAAATTATCAATCCCACGAAGAACTAGACACTAACTTTATTAATCTTATTTAAGCTAGAAAACAAAAAAAGTAAAGAATTGATTTGAAAATGTAATCTCTAATATAAGGAAAACAAAAGAAACAACGAAGAAGAAAGGTCAATAAGCCAAAAATTATCTTTGGGATTTACTTATATGGAATTCAAATTTTTATACACAATTAACTATGTAGGTTAAAATAACAACTAATCCAATATATGTATACTCTCTATTAAGGAATATAGGTAAATCTAACTAGATAACAACCATTTATTGATGCATAATTTAATATAATCAAACTTATTAATTATGAGTAATCTACATAGTTATCACTAAAATCTAAGATATTGTCAATCTCTAGCATTGAAGTGTTTTTTCTCCCAATTCTTAAATAAAGAACCTATTGATCCTTTATTCAATCCAAATGATTGAATTTATAGTGATTAAACATAAATCTAAGATTAATAACAAAGAGAATAAACTTAATCAAATAATAACCAAATCATGTATTAATAACTGAAAAAATCTATAAAAGATATTTTCCTAACCTTAACTAAAGTTTCTATCCCTAAAGATGCTAAAGAATAAAAAATAAAATAAAGATCAATATAAAGAAAAGTGTAGAGGAATGAGTGAATGAAAATATAACTAAGCTTCTTCAATCCTACTCTCAATCTTCCTTCAATACTATAAAAATGAAAAACTAAGAAACTCTACAAGAATCTCCCTAAAGTTGGATAGAAGTCTAAAAGAATTTTTTGAAAAAGTCTCCCAATTCTAGTACAAGTATCTATAAATAGAGTTCTAAATGACTTGAACGTGAAGAATTGCAAATTCTCATAATTTCTATTCAAAAATTTTTGCTATTGCATATTTAAATTGGTGTTGATCTTATTCTACTTCTTTTTCTATTTTTTGGTCACTATGTAGACAATTTATGACATGCTTTATAACCAACACTAATTTTACTCAGTTTTTCTCTGTAAAATAAGATGATTCTAGTGCCAGTCACGTTTCATATCCAGTGCTAATTTGGTACTATATCTCAGTGGTAGCATAATTAACCTATGCTTTATTAAGAGCTTAGCTAACATAATAAATAACATGAAGTTTCTTATCTTATTTTGGCCTAAACATCCTCAGTTGTATAATCACTAACATTATATGTTAGCTTAAAAGGAATATTCCAATTTGGTACACCCATAATAGAAGTCGCAATTAGTTACATCTTTAATTAATTAAAAGCAACAAGACATTCATTAGTGAACTCAAAAGTAGCATCTTTTGTACAAATTAATATAAAAGATGTTAAATTTAGAGAAGTGTTGTATAAAACATTAATAGAACCCATCATGTCCTTGCCTGTATGAACTAAAGTCGGAGTGGCAAATTTTCTATAACTTTTACTTTAGCTTGATCCACCTTTATCATATGTCTATAAATACTATGTCCCAATATAATATCTTCTTGTACCATGAAACAAAATTTTTTCCATAGCACTAAATTAGTGCCTTAATATTATTGTAACACCTTAATTGATTTCTCCACTATATTAAAAAAAATAGTCCTCATACAACATCAAAGAGTGGTTGGAGCATTACATAATTTAAAAGACTTCCTTTAATAAGCAAACATGCCATAAGGGCATATAAATGTCATTTTCTCTTGATCTTCCAATGTAATTAAGATTTGATCATTTCCTTAGGTACCGATTAATGAAATAGTAAAACTCACGTCCTATCAATCTTTCTAACATTTGATCAATGAACGATAGAGGAAAGTGATCTTTTTGAATGACAACATTTAATTTCCTATAGTTAATGAACACCCTCCATCTTATCACATTACTAGCATAAATCAACTCATCCTTCTCATTAGTTACAAGAATCATATCCATTTTATTTGGTATAACCTACACAAGACTCGCCTAATAATTATTAGAGATAAAATATTTGATTCATGTATCTAGAAGTTTAATTACGTCATAATGCATAACTTCTTTCATATTACAAATTAGGTGTCGTTGGTTATCCTTGCTAGGCTTATGATTATGTTTTATAAGGATTGCATGGAAGTATAAAGTATGGACTAATCCTATGAATATTAAAGATAGTCTATGAAATTTTTGTTCCTATGCTCTCTTAAAGCCCTAAGTAACTTATCTTACTACAATTAAAGAAGAAGAAATAATAATGTTAAGCAAGTTTTACTTGTATAAAATCCTAAATGTTCTGTAAGTGCACATATCATAAAGCATAGTAGTTGAGTTTTTGGTTCCACGAGGAATTAACTAAACTAATTAAATCCTAACTTTGTTCAAAGTTATAAAAAATGTGATTAAAAATAAAATAAAACTAAACAAAAAATTAAGCAATTGAGTATGGGTTGATTGAAATTGAAATTCCAAAATTAACATAAGTAAATCAAAATAAAGCACCAACCATTTAATAAATGAGAAATCCCAATAAGAAAAAATTAAACAATTATGAGAATATGGGATTCATTCTATCATCATTTTGCTACCTTGATCACTTTTGATCTAATTTGTATTGATCCTAGAAGTCTAAAGGGTTTATTATTCTTTCTCAAGATCTAATCATAATACCCTAATTAATAACCCCTAATTGAATCCAAATTTTAATTTTGCAATTTCTCAATTAACAAAAACAACCTATGTCTTCAATTATTTTTTAAGTGATCTATTAGATAATCGGGTCCTCACAAAATGTAGCGCCCCTTACTGCAGGGTACACAGCGGGACTCCCAAAGGTCATTTTGGTATATATCCTACGATAAGGGTAAGCTACATTCGATCACTACACTCACTTCATATGGAATCATATCATTACTCACTTAAAAATCACAATATTTTCAAAAACAACTTTTTCCTCATTTCATTGCATAAAACCGAAAGTCTACATTGTGTCTTTCAACCTTTACTACATGTGCATCATTAAAACCTAGTACAAAAGTACTATATGAAAGAGGAAAATATATAAATTCTATCTAAGCCATCCCAAAAATCCCATTTGATCGACCTTTGAGCCATGACTTCTCTTGTCAAATCACAATACACACGGCTGGTAGAGCCTCTCAGTAGCTAGAGTCGTCTCTCGATCTTGAAAAGATAACGTTGTAATTTTGATAAGTTTTGCAAACTCAATGAGATAACCATCATCGATGGTTCACTCAATTCATGCAGCATATCATTTCATATAACAAATATTTCACAAAATTGCACTTTACATCAGTATCACATTTTCACTTAAGCATAGGCAAATTTGACATTTCAATCAATCAAACATACTTAACAAAATGCATATGAAATGTTCATGAGACTCTTTTCTAATTGTTACATTGTTGTGACCGAGTGCCTAAACTGTCCCGTATTTATTTTAGATACTGGGCTCATTACTAACTATCCCTTATCCGATGAAGATACAGGGTTTATTTTACATAATGAGCCTTAGGTTCTTAATCACTGTCTGAGCTCGAGGCTCTTTTCACACGTTGAGCTTTAAGCTCTGATCGGTGACTACTCTGGTCACAACTGTCATTATCTGATTGAGCATTCATGTAGGGAATGCGTCTATCACAATCAATCATATGATGAATCACATAGTTCTTCACATTCACATTCAAGCCGCACTTCAATATACACTCCACATTTCACAATCATCGGACCTTCTGTCCAAAAATCAACACAAATCAATTCACATTCATTTATCATTCAAAACATAATTTAAGCAAACAATAATTGAGAGAAACCATCTAGGTTACTCACAAGCTGCACCTGAAGCTAATGCCTGGAAGTTCCAGCAACATTTAGAGGTTGACGTTCCAGTTGCTCCTTTGTAACAAACAACATACACATCCATCACAATTTGTACAATCATAAGTGTTTAACAATGTACATGTATGAAATGAATTATGTACAATGCATGTTCATGAAAATCCTGGTATCATTCCATCTATTTCATCACAAAATCATTCTCATATCAAAACTCATCTAAGTATAAATTATACTTAGGTTTATGCCTCCCTAAAACTATTAAAAGCTCAATTCCTTTCTCATTGAATCATTTCAGATTTTTCCAAGACACACTTTTGGGTCTACTGTTCATGTTCAATCAGAAGGTGAAACTGAAGTAATTTGGTCATACTCTCTTCTAGAAAATTGTTTCTCTGTGTATTATGTTTCCATTGACACCAAAATCACTCAATTTAGTTCAGTAATTTGGAAGATATGCCTCAAACATTTTCGAGTTGTTCATATTCAAAAATAGTGTACTATGCATAAATTCCATCCACAAATTAATGATCTTAGAGACTGAATCACAATTTGACTTCTTCATATGATATGTATCCCTATGTCTCTATTTTTTTCCAAATAAAAGATCATCTCATTTGGATATCTAGAGAAGAAGTTATGGTCAAAAGAAACAGGACTGTCCAGTTTGCAAATTCCTCTTGAGTGATTAGATCAATTGCAAGTCATGGCTACTATTGAGGAAAACAGTAACTTGATGTGAAAAATAAACATGAGTCTTGCAATTAACTCATGGGCGTGAGAGAGGAAAGTCACAGTGGTTCAAGAGTCATGGGTGTGACAAATAAAGACAAAAATTGGGTGAGAGCACAAGTCAGACCCTTCCCATGTTTATCATTCAATCTCTCTCAATTAATTTCAGATAGATATGATTTTTGGTGGAGGGGTAGAGCAATGTCTTACGAGTCCAATGGTTCAATAACCAAGTCATTTGGAGGGGTGACGAAGAAGATATGGTCAAAAGAAGCAAGACTATTCAGTAAAAGAGAGAATCTCAAATGCAAGATCGTGCTCAAGCACAAGGGTGCAAATTTCACTTCATCTCCATTATCATTCACGACGGTACATTTCTGCTATACTCAAAAGTCACCATTGTGCTTATGCAAGATAGTGTAAATCCATTTTGAACCTCAAAAGTCACCGTCGTGCCAATTCTTCTTCTCCACCGACATCTCAACTTCTAACATCCATAACTTTTGATATAGAACTTTAAAATTTGCAAACTTTATATCAACGGAAAGATTAAAGAAAGATCTACAACTTTCATGAAGACCATTTTGTCAAAATCTCACTAGATCAATACATTAAACTCATGAAAGTTTCAGATAAAAACATTCAACTCTCAATTATTCATTCCCAGAAAATTTCCGGACTTCCATTTTCTAAAATCCAACACTTCAAATTTTTATTTCTAGTCTCTCTACTCCATTTCATTTAACTCATTCACCATAAGCTCATACTACCCCTAAATATGCAAAATTTAGTAAAGAACCATGAAAAGCCAAAAATTTATGGTTCATCCTATTTATGCTCTGTCACCTTTTCTGCATTTTCAACATTTTTCCATATTCTAAATTTTCCTCTCAACTTTCATTTATACACTCATACCCATCTCAGACCATCATTTTGCAACTACTCTTCAACTCAAAACTATTTTCCCGATCATCTCTAAAGCTTCCATCTACTCATGTATACACACACACACACACACACACACACACACGCACACACATAGAGTGAAGAAACAGAGCACATCACCTTTTTCATACTTTAATTTCCTACACTCATCCTATACACCATTTTATTGCTCTTTCTAACTCCAAAATCATTTTTCACATCACCTAATCTCTAACAATCCATCAAATAGTAAATTAACACTATAACCAAAATTTTCATCCCATCAACACAGTATTCATGAATATGTACACATAAATGTCATTTTCTATGTAGATGATAGTAATTCATCAAATTTATTTCATAAATCCCTAACTCTAAAGGATATATTCACTACTTACTTGTTGAAAACTCCAAAATCTTCAATTACCTTCAAGCCTAAAATCTATGCAAAATCACGCATTCCACTGTATAATATGGCCAGCTTCTAATTTTTCTTAAGGTAGAAACGACCAATAGCAAGGTGGGATTTGTATAGGAAAAAGGAAAGGCAAAGTTAATCCTCAGAAGGAGTTTGATGGAAAACTCTGTGTATTGGCAGAACTCGAAGAAGGTGACCACGAAGAAGGAAACTTAGACATATAACTAAGCCTTTTTAACTCTCAAAGAATCCCCACTTACCTCTAACAAATTACCAAAGCCACTTAACTAAGCCAGTGACACTTGTCACTTTTATAAGGTTTAAGCCTAAACTAAGTCCCTTTGGAACTAATTCCTTTAACTCTCATAATTCTCCTTTTTACATTCTAAATATCTCCAAATATCATTGATTCTTATCCTTATTTTCCATAATACTCTATAAATTTTGAAAATCAACAACAAAATTAAAAAATATTACAAATCCACTAATCAATAAAATCCCAATATGAAAATTTTCCAAATTCTAAAAAATAAATCAACTCAATCTAATTATATTCGGAATTATCCATGAATGCATGCACAATTATTTTCATGTGCAATAATTTCACTATTCATGTGTACGTGTATGACATATTATGCATGAGCATGCAAAAATGCATTACTAAGCTCTCATTTATCACTCATGTTTACTATTCTAATCTTCCAGCAGGTAGTGGAATGTTACAAAGTCTCCATCAGTTTTACATCACATAAGCACTAACATGGTATGCATTAAATATGTTTATTAAGATTTAAGTTAAAATAAATTAATTTAAGTTTAAATTCTTACTAAAACATAATTAACCTAATTTAATTATAATAAACTTTAACTAACCTACTAAACTTAATTTTAT
>JAOTIZ010000005.1:10991406-11009652 GCA_027123425.1 Erythroxylum panamense
GTTGTCTGTATAAGTCGTATAAGTCGAGTTGTATGTTAGTGTAAGTCGACTTATGATTGGGAAAGTTGTTTTCTTTCGTTTTTGGGCTATTTCAAGAGCAAATTTGGGTAGGTTAGACAGCATGATTCACCTTTAGGATGTCAGCAAGGCTCAGGTCTCGGGAAGGGGTCTCCGTAGGGCTCCTATCTCGGGACAGTTGGGCTCCGGTAACGGGGTCCAACACTAAACCACAAAACACTAAAACAAATAAACACATTATCACATAAAAATAATTTTAAACCTAAACATGCACAAATCATATAAGTAACTCCCAAAAACACACCAAACCACCTACCAAAATATAATGTAAACTACAGCTATCAAATAACAAAATATATATTATCTTCTCCTAGATATGTGTACCTTAAATTAGGAGATAAATGTTTCAATTCAAGTGTAGATGCTTTATATGTATACTTTTTTAAAAAAAATAACATGTTTATGAAATCATATTTTTGGAAATGGGTTTTGAAATATCTCAAGTTCATGAAAAACAAGTTTCCAAAATGTTCCTTTTGGGCAAACCATTTTCAATTCATGAATTACATGTTATGTAGGTTTGGTGTAGTCCATTCAAGTATGTCACGTGCATGTTGACCAAGTTAAAGGCTTCTCCCGCCTATCCGCTAGTAGCATGGAGCTCTTTCATGGATTCTCTCAAGTTTTCATTTATGCAAAACAACTATGTGGGATTGCAATCGTACGTCAAGTTTACTATTACACAGGACCATTATGTGAAAATGTGCACTTCGTCATATTTATGGATCTATCCAAACTATTCTAATGTACTTATGTGCTTATGATATATTAACAAGTTTGATGCATACATGATTTTTAGTTTTTTAATTTTGGTTATGAATTTGAGAATGATACGTTTTATGAATTTAATTAGAACGTTTTATTAACAAATGAACATTTCAAAGGTTTTGCTTATTTTTCTGTTATAAACTGTTACCCACGAGCTTTAAGCTCACCCCCTTCCGTCCCATCTTCAGGTGACGAGTAAGAGATCGAGTAACCAAGAGGCATGGCATCACTCAAAATTTGCATCTTATTGTATTTTGAAGCAGTTTATGTAAAACCCAAGGCTTTAACAGCATTTCAAGTTCTTATTCGCTCATGTATATTTTGGTTATTTTGTAGTTTGGGTTATGAAACCAAGGATGCATTATGGCTTGAAATGCCATTAAAGCTTTTTTAAAATCTTATCTTTTGAGGTTAATGAAATATATTTCGTTTGCTCATGATTTTCCCAATTTTGTACATTGCATCTTCAAGTTTTCATAGGGGAAAACTTTGTGTTCTGAATTCAGGGGAAAATATGGATTAATTTAGGCTGAATTAGGAAAAGTTTCTTTTATGAAGTTGTAGGTTATCTTTCTAGCTTTCCAACGGTACATAGTACATAATTTTTGGACGTCGGAGTCGAAAGTTATGATCGTTTGAAGTTAGTGATGTCGTAGAGGATGTATATGCAGGATAGCTTCGGTCGTGATCGCACCAAGCACTCTCGCGACAGCACCAAGCATTCTAGAGATTGCACCTTCCCTCCTCGTGATCACACCTCTCTCCTTGCGATTGCATCAGCCTTCCTTGCGCGTGCACCTTCATCCTCGCGATCATACCTTTATCCCTTGCAATCGCACCCGAAGGGTTTTCCAGCTCTGAATATGTTTGACTCTTTTGGCCATAAGTTTGTCATCCGACATCCAAATGACCTGATTTTTAAACCAATGGATTCTTAACACATTTTTCTATCTCTTTATAGAAATTGATAGCCTTTGGTGTTGATTTGAAAAATATGGATGGAAAGAGAGTAAGGGTATCAGTTGGAAGAGTATGAATAGGATATTTTACTGAACATACTTCAATATTTTGATCATATCTTGAGCTATAGAGCTATGAATAAGATGATTCTTACTGAAAAATAAACTAGAGACATGTATCTGAATAAGAAAAATTGTGGCACCTTTTTCTGACTGGTGTGGGTTCGCTCTTGTTGGATGATGGTTAAGGAGATTATATTGAAATAACCCCATAGGGAAATAAGCTCAAGTCTTAGGATTTTTCGTAAAAGTTAGGCTCCAAAATCAGGGTCCAGCATAAATAAAAATTTTGACAACCTAATTCAAAACTCATAAGTTCAGTTTGACATAAACTTGATTACAAACCTTACAATCCTTTTCCAAGAAAAAATTAAAAAAGAAATATAGTATTTTGTTAGTCGTGATGCTTAGTTTATGATTAAAGTACTGATAGTTGTAGATTGCATCATGTTTTTATGGGTAGTTTAGTTTGTATTTAGTTGTTAATTTGATTTTTTAGAGCGTGTTTAGGTTAGAATTGTATTAGTTAGTAGATATTTTTAAAAAATGTTTAAATAGAGCATGCTTTTAAACTTCAATTTTATATTTTTGAGGTGCCTTGATGTTTTTGTAACCCTTCAGGGCAAAGAGTGGAAAATTTAGAAGACTTGAGAGCCAATCCAGTGCCACGATCATGACACAAGGACAAAATCTTGACCACAATCATAGCTTGGGTACAGACAGGCATGGATTTTGCAAGTTAATAAGTTAGAATAATTTAAAGGATTGTGTTTATAGTTAAATTTGTTTCGTGAAGTTGAACTCATTGTCTCATTATTGCATTTGTGTGTATGTTGTTTTTTACTTGTTTTGTTTTGTGTTTTTCTTATTGATTATTGTTTTGTTTGCTTGAGGAAAAGCAAAATTTTAAATGTGGGGATGTTGATAGTTTTAGATTACATTATGTTTCTGTGCGTAGTTTGCTTTGTATTTAGTTGTTAATTTGATTGTTTAGTGCGTGTTTAGGATATAAGTGTATGAGTTAGTAGATATTTGTGTTTTAAGTGTTTTATGGGTTAGAGCATGCTTTGGAGCTTCAATTTTATATTTTTTGAGGTTCCTTAATGTGTTTGCTAGTATTTCAAGGCAAAGAGTGAAAAATAGAGAAGATTCGAAGAAGACTCGAAAGCTAACTCAGGGCCACGATTGGCCATGATTGTAACAGAAGGATGGTAGAGGTGCTATGGTCGTGGCATAATCTGCCATGATAGTGGCAGAAGGCCAAAATCTTGGTCACGATCGTGGCCTGGCCTGCATGTGGACAAACACGAGGATGATTCTGTTTTTACATTTTCTAGGGACTTTTTGGACCTTTCAAATCCAGAAGAGATCCTAGGGTTGCCCTAATCAGAAAAACCTATAAAGGGCTTATAGATGAAACCCTAAAGAGCTTCACTTCTACCATTTTTTGAAAACCCTAATTGTAACATCCTGTTACTTGAATTAAGGTTAAAATGGTGTTTATTAGAGATTAATGAGAAATTAGGAACCATAATTCATGCCTATGCATAATGTAACATACACATACAGGACACTATTGATCTTGCACATTACAGTTATTTGTACATGCATTCATTGACATTTTTTAGGTATAATTGATTGCTACCTAAAAAATGCAATTGAAATGTAAATTGTGAATTGATTAAACTGAAAATTTACTTTGACAGTATTATGATTATTTCAAAATTTTAGTGAATTTTAGAGAATTTCTAAAAAGTTGGGGTATTTTTGGACTAGAAAAAATAAGAGACAGACTAATTAATGTGGGACATGTCGACTGATAGATAAGAAACAAATGGTAGGATATCTAGTGGACAAATGCAAGACATGCAACATGACATGTGTCAATAAAGGATGAAGACATCTAGCATTCCATAGGGGCAAACTTTCTACTAGATCTTTCTACACCTCTTTTCTTACTCTCCACTGAAACTCACTCCAAGTTTCCTTCTCTACATTTTGATCTAATCCTTGCTTAATTGTTACACCAAAGCTAGACATCTATCCTTCACAAAAGAGCTAAGAACCAGCTGTCCATGTGATGAATCATGCATAAATGGAGGCTTGGCTAATCTGAAGTGTTGAGTTGAAATTGGAAGCTTAAAAAGTAAGTAGCAATCTGATCTATATGATATGTTTAGTAGTATGAGAATGATGCCTGAATTGGAATGACATAAATGAGATATTGGTGAAGATGTATGCTGGAATGTTATGAACTCAAAATTTTTCATTGAATAGACTTCAATATTTGATTATATCTTGAACTGTAGATTTCCAAATACGTTGATGCTTAATTCAGGAAAAATTAGAGACATATTTCTACAACTTTCCTGAAGAAGTTAAATGTTAATTCTATCTTTAAGCATTTCAAAATATGGCTGGAAATAAAGTTAGGGGTTCTGTTACAGTTTAAAAACAGTCTGAAATGTTTTAGGTATAACTTTCAGTATACTTAATCAAATTGTATGATTTTAGTGTTATTAGAAACTGTAAACATAGTGAAACAATTGTCTCGAAGAAAGTGTTACTGAAATACACCATTTTCTTTGTCATAATGATCATGCAAAGTTATCCCGAAAGGGGGTGCTAGGATGAAAATGTTGAGGAGTTCTAGAATATAATAACTGGGATGATTTCACTTAGCATACTTCGGTATTTTGACTATATTTTGACCTATAGATTTTCAAATGGAATGATTCTTAATTTAAATTGAACTAGAGACATATGTCTATAACTTTATTAAAGAAGTTGAATTTTAGTTCTGTCTTTAATAATTCCAAAATTGGGCATGAAATTAAGTCTTAGCTTAGGATGTAGCACTACCAGGGAGAAGCATCATGTCCTGTTGTTATTGAATATACTGTATTGATGTAGGCTGAATCATACAATTATATCTTCACAAAATTTGTAGCTTATTCTCTTAGCTTTTAATTGGTATAAATTTTGTAATTTTTAGATACTGGAATTGAGAGTGATGATTTGTACAACTTGAATGTATGATCATGCTCTAGCCAAAATTTCAAATGTACTCATTCTATGGTATATTGAGTATAACTTCTGGAATACTGAGTCAAATTGTATGATCTTGGTATCATTAGAAACTTACGACATGGGAGAACAATTTGTTAAAAAGAAGTGTTACCAAATTCCTTCATTTTCCTAATGAAATTAATTTTGCAAAATGGACTCGAAAGTGTATCTTTAGACAAATCTGAGTTAATCAATTGATATGGATATCCAAATGAATATTGTGATGGGATTTATGATTAGAAACTCGGAATTATCATGAACATCCATTGTACATATTCAGTTTACATGAATGTGCATTAATGAATACATAATTGTACAATATTGTGATATGTATATGTATTATATGTATAGAGGAACGCATTGAGAGACAACATCCTGACATTGCTGGGACTTCAAGGTAATAGCTGTTTGGAACATACTTGAGTAACCTAAGATGGTTTCACCTTCTTGTTTTGTATATTACTGAACTGCACTGAACTGTATTGTTATCTTATTGAACTATACTGAAATGTGCTGATTGTGTACTGGATTTCGAACAATATTTTTCGAGGTATTTTGGCACGTGAAAATGATATTGGAAGTGTTGTTTGAATGTGAATGTGATTTTGACTAAATAATTTTCTAATTTTGAACTGAAAAGTTGAATGCCGGACATAGTCCGATGACTACTGCTATTGTGAATTGTTACTATGACTAATATTGTGATTGTTAAACTATCATAATACTTGCAAAAGAAAGTGATTGAAATTATTTACTTAATTGTGACATGCACTTCATTCTAATGCATGTAATATAAAGGAGTTGTGACTGATGTTGCTTCTGATACTGTTACTGATAAGAGCTATAAACTCCCACATATGTAGTTTGAGCCTATGGCTCATTGTAATTAATGAACCCTATATCCACATTGGGTAAGGGACAGAATGACTGACTAAGCCTGATAATTCGAGATACTATAAAAGCACACAGCCACAACAATATAAAAATAAATGTGAGTCTCATACATATCACATCTGCATATAATTTGAATTGAATGAATGATTTGCAAAGCTGTGTGAATGTTGTTATATGATTGAACTATTTAACTGAGAAATGTTTTATCTGCTATAGTATTTGATACTTGTCAAGTGGATTTGAACTGTATGATTACATGCTATAATTGATCTCGTTTTATGACATGAGTGAACCATCTAGGAAGGTACTCTGCTGAGTTCACAAAACTCATCAAAATTGCACCGTTACTTTTCAGGTTTGAGAGTGAGACGACCTAGCTTCTAATACTCCGTAGAAGCATATTTTGTACAACTGTTACAGTCAGATTTGGCTCAAAGGTCGGTCAGTTGGGATTGAGGATATAGTTGTTTCTTTTATGTTTATTGTATTTAGTGTGCTCTGAGTTATTTATGCCCATTGGATAATGTTGTAAAACATGGATGGTATTGTATTATCTGAAACAATGTAAATTATAGTTTTTGATATAATATGATAACATTTTGGGTCGTAGAAAATGTGTGATTGATAGTTTAGTTTATGATGTCATGTTATGTACAGTAAAGGTGAGATAGTTAACATGTCATTTCTGTCAGGTATGTACACGTGTATTCGATGGACGCACATGCATATGTCAGATGGGAATGGGGTGTTACACTAAAGGAGAGAGAAAGAATAGAGAAGAGAAATAGGAAGAGGAAGAGGAGGAGAAGAAGTGGGTCTTTCAACGCTACTGACTTCCCGGATAAGTAGGTCTCCCAATGCTGCTGACTTCCTGGATAAGTGGGTCTCCCAATACTGCTACCTTCTGGATTATCCAATCCAACTTTTTCCTCCTTTCTATTTTCATTTTTGTTCATTCAATGTATAAGATTGAAATAGATTGTATGATGATGGATTTTGGATTGTTGATGATGTTCTAACTATTCCTTCGAGATTTTATCTTGATTTAATGTTAATATAGTCATTTTTTTGCTTTATTGATTGAGTGTTGCGATTAATTACAATACTTGCATATTTTGGTAATAAACCAAGAGGGTGAACCAGATAAAAATTATTAGATTGGGTTAATGAGAGTTAGGTGATTTAATAAACCACATGATTAATCATATCGGATATTATGCGGAGAGAGATCCCATGTGAAACCCGATAGTTTATTAGAGGGCTTAAGATCTAATTAGGGTTATGGGCCTTTTGTTAATTGAGATATTAGGATTTTCATAATTCAATTAGGGTTTATGATTTGAGGTTTAATGGTTATAATTTAAAGGAGAGTAATCAACTCTACGATAGTCTAGAACCGACACCTCGTTAACATATAAATGACTATATTAGTATTAATGATAGTAAAATCTCCCTTCTATTAACTTGGTAATTTCTCTTGATTAATTTCCATTATGATTTTTTGTGTTGCTCAATTTTAATTTCTTTTCGTGTTAAATTTTTGAATTAATATCTTTAAATTAAATTATTGTATTTACTTTATGTTGCAATTTTTACTTTCATTTTATTAATTTTCCATGCTTTAGATAATATAGGATTAGATTAGTTCATCCACCTTGTGAGATCGACCCTTCACTTACTATAATTCACAACCCGTACACTAACAATATTTGAAGGCTATAAATTGTAAGCTTGCAAATCATATAAACAAGTACAAGAAATCAACCTCACAAAGCAAATAAGGTCTTAGGGAGAAACATAGAAAAACGAAATAAGCAAAACTAAACTTTGAATTTTTATTAGATTTTAGAAAAACTCCTTGTAGTTAGTGAAGATGCAATATTAACAATTGTATTTTCCTTTTCTTTATACCAAAATCATAGTATGCACCAGTTTTTCCTATTTTTAAGCTCAAACTTTTCTCTCCCTAAGTAAGAGATAATATTTAGTTATATGTCAATTAGACATATTTTCATTGTTCTTTGGATGCCAACTAGAATCTTTTACTCCATTTGATAAGTACTTTCAAGTTTGAGTGGATTTGGATACACATATAAAATGGAGCTGAATATCACGACATATTCGAAAATTTTGAAATTTTTTACTTTATTTTTGTTAAATTCATGTATTTCATAAACTAAATAAATAGTTCTCCTACCAAATCACATCAACTTAAGTAACGGCAGTCCTTAACGTGAGGTTATATTTAATATAAAATAAGAGTTTAAATATTGAAGTATTAAAATTTGAATTTGAATTAATTGTGAATAGTTTGCATATAGCTACAGTCAAAAATATTAACAATGAAGAGAGTTTTGACACAACCGCTTTTAATCAGCTATTAATGACACATCATTGATAGTAAATTACAAAATGCAATGAAATGCAAGATCTTGCACGGACTGAATATAAAACTACATACCCGAACGGATTCTAAAAGGTTTTTTTTTTTAATCAAGGGACCATTACATGAGTTTTGAGACATTAGGAGGTCAAAAGCAAAGTCCACAAAACATAAATATTTATATGTATTTGAAGGTTTTACCTAGTAGAGATGGAGCAAGACCCGTCCAATGAACTTTACAATTGGATTATCCTTCACATTCTAAAGATTGACAATGCAGTGAGTTTGATTATATAGTAATATTAGTATAATGAGTTTAAACCACATAAGAAGATGAGGAGAAAAAAATTACCCTTAATATCTTTGAACCAACGCTTAATTTTAGTGGATAAAAACAATATATTGCCAGATGAAGCAAACTGACCAAACCAATGATCACGATTTTCTTTTTTGTGTTCATAGTTGGACGTCTAAGAGCTATTTTACTTTTAGCGAAAACATTAATTTTTTATAAGTGAAAAAAAAATTGTGATCCTGATCAATGCTTTTCATTCCTCAATCTAATGGTTGGAATAGAGATCCTGAAGTACAAGAAAATAGACATGCTTTTGAATTTTTCAGGAAAAAATATGTTCACATTTGACAATAAAATATCAACAGTTCAAGTAGTGAATTACATATATGGGAATCCAATCTCGGACAAAATTTGTTTTATCAATCATTTCTTTTCTTTTCTGGAGTGACAGAACCAAACACATGATGAATTTTACAGTTAAGACCTTTAAGAAGCAACTGATTTCATACAAGAGACAAAATTTAAGCTCTTGCTTACACAACAAATGGTGGATGCTAAATTCCGCGCCAAAGGATCTTTCAGAAACGTCCTGTCTTTGCAGGGTTTGATGCCTTTTAACCTACAGTTTCTGACGTCAACCTTATATTCCTATGTACGTCTATCAGCAGCTGGATCCGTTATTTCCAGGTAATCAATGCATAACCAGCTTTTCTTATTTACAGTAACATAAGAGTGGAGGCTTCAGATAATGTGACCATGTGGTTATTGGGGTTCTCCACTAAAAATCCCAGAAACTTTTGGATTCTAGGTGCCATTTTTCTGGTGATTGTTGTCATACTAGCGTTGAAATGGTTTGCCAATTTTCTTGAGAAACAAGTAATGAGTGATGGTTTCTCCATTACCGATGGCAACCAAAAGAAAGGTGACAAACTACAAGACGTTGTGATAAGGTGGAGTCCTGGTGTCATTAGGACATACGCATTGGAAGAGCTGAAGATGGCTACAAGGGACTTTCAGATTCAGATAGGAATCGGAGCCACTTCTTTCGTGTATCTTGCAGAGCTTGAAGATGGGAGATTTGGAGCAGTGAAGAGAGTGATGGAGGATAGAGGTGGCAGCAAGAAGATATTTTTGGACGAAGTGTCCGTTCTGCTAAGGATTTCGCATCCCAATTTGGTTCGGTTGCTGGGATTCTGCCTGGAGAAAGGTGAGTCACTCTCCAGACTCCTGTTAAGCAACATTTATAAACACATGGATTTCAGTTTTCTTGTTGGGTCGGAAAATGGACAATTTGATTTGATATGTTACATATTCCTAGTACAAGTTAACCAAAAACTCCGTGCTGCTTACATAAATGCACAATTCCATTTGAAAGTATCCATATATTTTACGACATTACATGCAATTAATTCATGTTTGGACCCTGCCACAAGAATCTGTATAATGAAGTTTGTATAGCCAATATGTATATACGTATCCGAATGCCAAAAGTAAGGAGATGAAAAGGGAAACGAGTGATTTCTAGTACTGGCATTTTTATTACATTTGATGATCAAAGTTACCGCTGTCATTAGGTGCTGAGCTTTGTTGACATAACAATAGCTAAATCTATCTTTAGACAGAAGTCACAAGAGATTCATTAAGATGTTGCTTTTTCCCCACTTCGCGAAGAATTAATGTCATGTACTTGTTATGTAATCTTCGACGGCTGTAATTACATGGAAGTACTTCCACCTTTTTGGTCCTCTTCTCCAAAAAGCAGTCCAGGCATGTTTCTGCTAGAATAGGACAGTTCCTTCTCATTCTCCTCTCAATTTTGACAAAAGCTGGAATACTATTAATTGGCATGAAAAATTGGTGCAGAAGCCTTTGGAGTTTTCGTTTTGATCCGTTCAGGTGTTCACTACAAGGCTTTGGTTGATACAGTGGGTTAACTCGGCTTGCCCTTTTTCCAACTACAAATCCTCCAGAACCACTATTTATGTACTCCATTGGCAATTTTATTTTGCAATAAAAAGTTCAAAAGATTCTAACAAAGAAAAAAAAATTACAGCTAGATTCATATCCAAATCCAAATACATCATGAACTTGGGACAAATTAATGGAGTTACAAATCACAACTATTATAACCGAATCATTTATTCTGTTTTCCACAGGGGAACAACTTCTTTTGCTAGAGTATGTCCCGAACAAGAGCCTCTTTGAAAGGATGCACACCTTCCAAGGACAATCATCAGGAATTCTCACCTGGTCCAACCGCTTGAACATCGCATTGGACATTGCTCGAGCACTCCACTACTTACATTCCATTGCCGATCCACCCATTATTCACAGGGACATAAAGTCTTCAAACATCCTCCTAATCGACGACGACCATGCCAAATTAGCCGATTTCGGGCTATGCAAGTTGGGTTACAGCATCCCTGGCTCACAATTTCCCACAACCATCAAGGGCTCATTTGGTTATATAGATACTTACTACCTCGAAACAGGCCTTGTCTCGCCCAAGAGTGACATCTATAGTTTCGGGGTGTTGTTACTTGAGCTCGTCACAGGCTTAAAATCAACGCAGGGCTCTTCTACATTGGCTGAGTGGACGGAGGAGTATAGGAATGGCGATGGCACAGAGGCGTTGTCTAAATTATTGGATCCGAAGCTTGATGGAGATACAAACATGGAGCAACTTAAGGTGTTGATTGAGATAGCCAACTTGGCCTTACTTGACAGTTGTGAAGCGAGACCAGAAATGTGTTACATCGTAGGTAGGATTCAGAGTTGCTTGGAACCTAAATCTCATCCACAGTTGCCTGCGTGTGACGAGCTTTCTAGTTCCTTAATTATTTGTTGATAACTTTCTTTCTAGGACTGTATAGTAATTCAATTCCAGAACAATAGGATTAGGGCTTAACACTTTTCCTTTTTGGTGTCCAAATTTAAAGGGCTTGGCAGCTAGCTAGCTCTTGTGCCTGAAAAAAGGGTTTTGTTCCTCAGCCTGGTAAGGATGTTAGAGGCTGATCTTCTTAATGTCCAGAAACCTAATTGTTTCTAATTGTGGATGCTGAAATCTACTGTAGCAGAGATGGGGTCCACCATAAAATCTTTTTTTCATTAATATGCTTATCAGCATGACACCAAGAAAAAAAAACAGTCCTAGTTCATTACATGGTGTGAAGAGTTCAGTTGCTGTCTATTAATTATTTATAATCGAAAAACTAGGACAAGGCAAATAGAAACGTGCATGCGAGTTAAACCCCATTTAGAAGTTTTAAGTCCATACTCAATACAATCCAAGAAAACTCATTTTCTTAAAAAAAATTCAAATTTAAGCCTATCTTGTAAATTCATATGTTCTAAATTTATCTAACAATTATATAAAATATGAATAATCTAGTTAGATATTATTAAATATAAATAATATCTGACAACTAGAACTAGATAATATACACCAAAAAAGAACTGGAAATCAAATGAAATTAAATTTAAGGATAAAAATATAAAATTTTATAAGTATGGTAAGATTTAGAAAATATAATATTTATATAAATAGTAATTAATTTGGATCCAAACCTAGTCCTTAATTCTTTAATTTAACTTTTAAATTCAAAGTTTATCCATGAGCTTATTATCAAAATTCAAATCTTTTAACGTCAAGGTTAACCTGAGATTATGATTAATAGTTTAGAGATTGTATTATCTTATCAGTTTAACCAACCCTGAGTCCTTATCATACGGTGAAGCTTAATAGAATCATCAGATGGTCAGTTCTAGGAAACTCAAACTGAAATGGAACCAAGGGGATAATATGGAATCAATTGATTTTTTGGTCTTTTGAGAGAAAAACGGCAAGCAAGAAGAAATAACAAATTGAACATTGGTTACCGGGTTAACACATCTTAACATCTTCTTAAGATTAAAAACATATACTGGAGCCTCATCCACTGTCCCTGGATTCTTAGACTGTGGTAGCTTAGAGACCAATTAATGTTAGACAGATTAAAACTTTTGAAAGTAGCTGTAATTTCATCAAGGGAACTTTTCTAACTTGCTAGTCTTCTCTCTAAAATGATTAAAATGGTCGAAAGAGACGTCTCAAATAAGTACTTCCTGTTAGTTTTTTATGGTTCTTTTGTGTGCATTATTACCTACAGAAACTCAGATCAATGGCGAGCGCAGTACCCAAGTTCCCGTTTTTATTGGATTATGTTGAGTCGTGTTGCAACGGTGGGATTCAATGAACTACTGTCTGTGAAGTTTTTCGTCATATTATTGATAAAAGAGTTTTTCTCTTCATGGCTGAAGCTGATAAATAGATGTCTAAGCCAGTTAGCGGGCTTAATCTACCAATTTTAATTGAGAATGGTTCGGTTTAGGCCCACTATAAATGAGCTTAAGTTGAATCAAATTGCAAGATTGAGTTTTTCTTCAGAGTTTCGGAAATTTGCATGTTTTTTGGTGATGAAAAAAAATCTGAAATTTGGGGATTGAAATTTCCTGGTTTCCAATAACAAAAACAATCTACAAATAATTTATAAATACAAATTACAAAAGTAAGTTGTCTGGGTGTTAATTATATATCATCACTTCTACTTTTTTTTTTCCTCGAATGACAACGTAAGGACCGGCTTCGATATAAATAGTTAATAGGCAGATGCAATCCATCATTGAAAACAAATGACGACGCATATTACACTTAATCTAGTCAAATCTGACCGACATATGATTTCCTATTTCATTATTAATACTCCACAATTCACATTATATATTTTACCATAAGCTCTTAAAGTTATTAAACAAAAAGATGTGTATACTTAATTATAATGTGTGCATAAGCTTAGTTAACGCATCGATAAGTCCAAAATCCAGCTGGCTGTTGTATGGTATTGACTTATCTCATCTATGTAAAGAATATTTTATTAGTATATTACATGCATCCCTTCCCTCATGAATATGTACAAGGATCGATGGATGCCACTTGCATTTGGCTGTATAATTTGTTTGTTAGGAACGCCTGACCCACCACTAATTTCTAATATTCAAAGTATGTAAAGTTTTATGTACGCTTATGTGTACTTGCAAATCAAACTGAAGCACGTGTTGGTTGTATGGCATGACAATTATTGACTTTATCAAAGTCAGAGTAGAGAAAATTCTTTATTTATATCTCAACAACTGTAAATTAATTGGCCGTCTCTCTCTCCATTGTCAATTCGACTCAAGTATAAACACATGTGTACAGGTGGCCGCTTTTGAACAAATTTGTCTTGAAATGCACTGTTAATGTCAGTAGCAGGACGTAAGTTTGTTAATTTTATTATCCGGAGACTATCTGATTTTATTTTGTCAGAGGCCGTACCAGTGATTGGAGCAGATAAAAGGTGATAGTCCAACTCAATACTATTGAATGAATAGATTCTTAACGAAAACAAGTCATCTATTCTCTAAAAAAAAGTGTTCCGTTTGAGAAAGGACTAGGAACTTGCTTTATAATTTATATGTCGGCCTACACCCTATGTCGGGTGTACCTATATTTTGGAGATGTCAGAAAGTCAAACCCATTTCCCTGTTGTGATTGTTAAGTCGACTCATCAACTCGGAGGCACCTAAAGAAACGTACGGTTGAGGATTTGCATGACAAGACTACCTCATGACAAGACTAAGTGATCATATTCGTATGCGAAGAAGCACCTATTTGTACTCACAACTTAATGTGAGCCACATAAAATTGATCTGCACGAAGTTTTTTCATCGTAGGTTCTTACTATAGAGTGGGGTCGATCTGTCTCTTGCGTTAGACGACATCATTCCAACAGTTGGTTTCAATTTAACTAACACCCCAAGTGGCCAACTTCCCAAATGCTAACTTTTTTTTCCCCAAATACTTCTTTATTGGTAAATATCGTATAATTCCTTGTGGGGTTGGACAAAAATGATATGTGATAGATAAGTCATAAAACAAATTCAATGTCCAATCTGGCCCATAGGTTTTTCATTAGAATATGATAACATATACAGCTATTCGAAGAGAGAGAGTAAATGAATATCTTTTTAAAAGTAATGCAGATGCAGAAGAAAGGGGGAGGAACGCCCCCTTCACTTATCTCATTTATTATTCATCTCATGAAAGACCCGTAAAAGTTGGACTTATCTAGTCTTTGTCTGACGAATCCTTAGCCAACTTGGATAGAAAAGAACCTGGTTTTATTCAATGGCTGGTTTCTTGAAACAGGATATCATGCTGGTTTTCCTTTGGCCCATAGGAAGTCCAAATTTGACTTGTAAATCCATAATTAGTCACGTGTTTCGTCCTGTGTTTTGATTGATTGATAAGCACTGTATAATCTCCGTCGACGCCTAAATTGACTGCTGCCTGTCTATATAAGTACTTTTCTATCGTTAAAATTGTTTTTTTAAAAATAAGTATTTAGTTGTAAAATTTAAAAGTCCTTTTTTATAGAAATAATTTTAAAAAAAACTAAAATATAGCATTTTAAAAAGCTTAAATTTAAAGTTTTTCAAAAAAATACTTTTTCTAGTAGATTTTTTAGATTAATTAGTGAGCCTATTTTTTAATCCTCTTTACCATTAGGTCTTTACACATAATTCTCACAATATCTACAAACACATCTTCACATTTATTTTGAGATTTATATAATATTATTTGACTTTTTTAATATGTTTTAATATTTATTCTTTATATTAGTTTTACTTATATTATAATCCATATAAAAGATTTGGTTAGATATATTTTCATTTATATTTTATATGGTTTAAAATTATATAATAATTAACATATTGTGTTTTGCATATTATTTAATATATTTTAAATAATATTTATATGCATAAATTATTTTTATTACAAAACAAAATATAGTTAAAATTTAAAATACTTTTTATTTTATGTTGTCAAACAGTCTGTATGAAGTTCTTTAAAAAAATCTTTTTTAAATAATAGCAAAATAGTCAACTAATTTCTTAGAAAAGTTTTACTAACAAAAACTCTACTGATATAAGTCCATCCAAACAGACACTTAGTAGTCCTAAACATAGCACATTAACTATATTGTGAAACTGTTTGTCTTCTTTTTTTCATTTTTTGATTATCAACGTATTTCCGGGATCATTTAATTTGTACATTAATAGAAAATAATAAATTGTATTATTTCGCCAACAGTGTATATTACATTCTCAACTTCCCTTTTTTATTTTCTCAGCGTTCACTACTGGGTAAAAACTTCGATTGATGATTGCCATATATTACAATGGGTAAAACCACTCATCTTTCACCTATCTTAGTGCTGGATGAGCTCAATGCTCCACTTACACAAGCTTATCTTGATTATATGGCAGATCCCTTCATGTTAATTTCATATCAAATACCGTCCATTTACAACTGGATTTGATGACGTCAGATAGATTTGAAGTTTAATGTGATTAGTGTAGCAAAAAGGCCCCTTGCTTTTTATGGCTTTTCCTTTCTCTTCTCCGGTTGAATTATTTCAGGTGCCTTTCTAATCGGGCAGTGGAACTACAAATTAAAGGCAGCAAATTGTCCGTTTTAGCCAAAAATTTAAGAATGAAAGCTCGTTATTGATATTGAGATCAAACTATGTAGAAATAAGAGGAGAGGATCTCCTATTTCGGTCAGATTTGATTTTGTTCTTGGAAAAAGAACATAGTACGTATTAAACTATTTTTGGCCTTACTCAATAGTGATAGTGCGCACACACACATACTCTCTCTTCACTTGCTTGATTAAGAGAAAAAGAAAAAGTGCCTGACCAACTAATGTTGTAGAATTAATTAATAAGCACCACAGTAATTTCTTTGCGCATCCTTATCCTATCCTACTGTTGCTGCTGCCGAGTGATCATTGCGCAAAAGGAATAGAGAAAGTGAGGAAAATTTTAACATGGCATGCTCTTAAATTTCTATTAAAGAAACTATTATTTATACAATGAATCTTTTAAAGTTTTTTTTAATAAAAGTAAATAAATCATCCTCATTATTATCCAAAAATTATTAATTATAAAATTACCACACAACTTTATTTAAATAAAGATTGTTGTGTGAATAAACGCTTATATTAACAGTTAATTTAGAAATATTTAAACTTTAAAGATTTACTGAAATGTTTGCAAAAACCTTAAAACTGTATATATATTTTGTCATAATTAGTCCAATTGCAACCTCAGAGCACCTTTTATAATTAATTAGGTGAAGTTCGATTCCGAATATGACTTTGGTATAATGTATATAACTGAAGTTTTGAGCTCCAACTTCCACGAATTTAAAAATCTTAAGAAAGTCAAAAGACGGAAAACATATTCCTTAACATTGTCCTTTTTCTTACATATATAAGATCCACCTTCCCTTTCTCGGAATAAAGTATTATGCATTTCTAAACTAAAATCATGTATGAGAAAATAAATAAAGTACTTGAATGGTGGCTCATAATTAGGCCCGACTTACTATAGTAGTACCCAAGATTTGTCTTCTTCAGGTGACACGCAGGATTGAGGCAAGTGTGATGTGGAAACAAGCACATTTGTTCTGTCTTATGGCATTTTTGAACATGCTAATTATACCTATTTTCTTAATCAACGGATACGTTATAGCTAATACACAAATATTATGTATGATACAACTCTGATTCTCTAGTATTGATCTGGTCAGGGTCCTAAATTGGGGTTTGGTAACATCATCAAAAAGTGGTATTTAGGAGTGGTATTTAGATTTTGAATATTTTTGCTCAGAAATTTCAATCGATAATTTTTGTTGGGCGCAGTAGGTGTATTTTGTGAAAAGGAAAAATAAAATGAGCAAAATGGACAAAGGATTTTTAACGTGGTTCACCCTTAACTTTGTGCTACGTCCACGGACAAAACTCAAAATAATTCTTCCACTATTACAAATAGTAGATATATAGAGATAAATCAAAATAGTGGCTCACAAGGTGTTTCCTAACCTAAAAATATTAACCTCACTATTTTGTCACTCACCAATCCTTTAGGAATATATTTCCTAACTTCAGAGCACTTGATTTGCTTTGGTTTTCTCTCTCTGTTTTTCTCTCTGTTTTCTGTATTTATTTCTGAATTAGGGAGTGGCTTATATAGGCACTCCACTGCGTGAGACAGCTGCCTGTGCAACTGTCTTCTTCCATTTATTCAACAAAAGCAGCATACGACACTTCTTCTATTTATTCAACAAAGGCAGCAAATTGTCTATTCAACAAATACTGCATTGGTATCTTCTTCTTTACAACCAAAGCAGCATACGGCGGTGCCGCAATTATGGAATGGAGTCCCTCCATGTTAGAGGGACCCATATCTATCAAATCTCCGTCTCTCGATTACATGGAGGGCTCTATCAAAGCCTGCGATTGATCGACAATACTCGAACTTATCTTTTGGTATAATCTTGGTTAACATGTGTTATTCATTTTCATCAGTATGGATCTTTTCTACCTGTAATTGTTTCGTCTCCATCACATCTCTAATCCAGTGATATGTCACAACAATGTGTTTTGATCGTGAGTGAAACGAGGCATTCTTACCAAGGTGAATAGCGTTCCGACTGTCACAGAACAGTTAATACTGTTCTTGCTTGATACCAAGTTCATTAAAGAACTTCTTCATCCATAGCAACTCCTTACAGGCTTCTGTTGCTGCAATAAACTCCGCTTCAGTTGTAGAAAGTGCAACACACTTCTGTAACTTTGACTGCCATGCCACAGCTCC
>JAOTIZ010000005.1:11022521-11037669 GCA_027123425.1 Erythroxylum panamense
CAATTCTGCACTGGTTCCTTGAGAGTCGACCCGAGGTTGCACCCTGTGTTGCAATTCTTGGTATAAATTGATTTTGATCGGTTTTCAAGGATCAATCTTAGGATTGAACGATAAGCCGCGATCACATGGCTCAAAGGTCGGTCAACTGGGATTTTTGGACGACTTACATAGATTGTATATATATTTTCCTCTTTCATGTAATACTTTTGTACTAGGTTTTGATGATGCACTTGTAGTAAAGGTTGAAAGACATAATTGGTTTTTAAAATATTGTGATTTTCTTTTAATGCTTATAAGTGATTAATGTTAGGATGCCATGTGAAGTGAATGTAATGATCGAACGTAGCTCGCCCTTATCATAAGATATATACCGGAATGACTTCCGGGCGTCCCGGTGTGTACCTTGCAATAAGGGGGCACTACATTTAAGGTTGGAGAGATGAAGAATTGATAGTAAGGATGGAATTTTATGTTGATGAGTTTGAAAACCTAAAACCAAAGATTGTGGTCCATTGATGAGATAAATCGCAGATTTTACTACCTTTGCTTAATAAAAATGTGGCATATTCATCCTAAAGAGAGAAGCATAGACCACCTCTAATATTTGTCTATTCCTCCTTTCACTAAGGCATTCTGTTGTGGAGTATAAGTGCATAAATCTAATGTTGAAAAATTTTCCAAAAGCGGCATCCATAAATTCCATGGCATTATCAGTTTGTCATATCTGAAATGGTTTTTGATTTTGAGTGCTCACCATGTTATGAAATTCTCAAATGTAATACAAACATCATTTTTTTTGTAAGTATTGATATCCAAGTCATACATGTACATTCATCAATGAACGAAACAAAATATTCAGCCTTCAACAATGAAGCAAACAAGACAATTGCTTGGGCTTTTTCTTGACTATTAGTCTAATATGTATGACTAAAGTTTTGTCCTTCACTCTCCATTAATTCCAAGTAATATAGTTTGCCTTATTTAACAACATAATTAAGAGTCTTTCGAGTCAAACCTGAAAAACACAAAATGAAGGCTACAAAGTTACAATACATTTTAAAGTTAAAGTAATTTGTCTAGCAGATGAGAGATTATACCCAAGGGATGGCACGACTAAAACTGAATTTAGTGTAAGAGAATTAGACAAGATAACAAATCCTTGCCTAACAATATAGTACACAGTGCCACCATCAGTTGTGCAAACAATGGATTGAGGGGATGGAATGATAAACTGTAATTGGTTAGAATCTCTAAGCATGTGATTAGATGCACCTATATCAATAATTTAGATATTTTTTCTAAAAATTGTAGAGGAAGCATTTGCCTTACCTACAATACCTGAATGAGCAACATTTTTTATGGGCATTGATGTTTCCTCTCTTTTAGATTCCACTTCATCCATAATTGTCACCATAGCCTTTCTAACGACTTTTTTTTTGTTTTTTTAAATTCCACCAGTCAGGATATCAAATAATTTCATATCAGCGATGTTTCGAGTGATCTTTTTCACCATAATAATCACACACAAAATTGTTATACTATCCAATGGGTTGATTTTTGTGATTCTTTCCTGAGCTAGATGATGATCATTGTCAGTTTTGATTAGCCAGCAGCACTGAGTGTTCAAAGATTGAGCGAGATCTGCCCATTATATGTCTCTATTGATACTCTCTCCTTACATATGCATATGTGCTTTCTAAGTCAAAATTTGGGTCTTTGTGTAAGATCTCTTCGAAACTTGATCAAATTCAGAGTCAAATCCAATGAAAAACATATGGATTTGAAGCCTAGTCATTACTGAATGTAAATGGACTATTCCTTCAACAATCCCTTGTTGAGAAATTTACCTATGACCAATTTCCTAAAACTTATGTTGGTAACGGTTTACCATCTTGCCTAGTTGAAAACAATTTCTAATTCAATTCAAACATATGGGTTTTATCTTATCCATCATAGAAAGTTTTTGATACTACCTCCCATATTCCTCTAGCAATAGGAAGATGAATAAATTGTCGCATCAGTGATGGACTTATAAATCAATAAGCCAACTTTTCACTCTTTGATTTTCAATAGTCTATGTCTCAAAATTTTGGTCTTCAGGTGTAGGTTTTTTGCTAACTCATTGAGATATCCAGCCTTATTTTGTGCACCTATTCCCATCTCCATAAGTTGAGGCCATAATAAATAATTGGTCTCATTGAGTATAATACTTGAAGGAAAAGTATAATCATCTTGTTGGATGATAATTGGTTGGGTTGGTGGGTTATTTGTTATTGTTGGAAGAAGAGATCCCCTGGAATCCATTTGATTTTTTGAGTATAGGTTTCAAAGGCTTTAGTGGGTATACAATTGGACGGCTATCAACAGGGGGTTGAGAGGCGTGTTGGTGTAGTGCATTGATGGTGGCCACGGGTCTATTGCAAATTTGCAATGCTGGTGAAGTGCAATTTATGTGGTACAGTGCGGCTGTGAAGCTGGTCTAGTTGTTTACATGCATTATGCTGGTTTGAAGGAGTGATGATACGTTGCAACCTTAGTGTGATATTGTTCAACGAAGTAGGACGCTAGAGCTTTATGAGAAAGTAGATATAAATAGAAGCAGGCAGCATAGCCATTGCTTAGATATTGTGTTGTTTCGACTAGAGAAATTGGCGGCGTGAAGTTGCTTGATAACGACTGCTTGGCTAATGTGTTGATGCGACTAGAGTAATTGGCAGTGTGAAGTTGCTAGGTTGTCGGTCAGTAGATGAATAGGTAGTGTCTGTGGTAGATTAAACAACGAGTGGAACAATTAGAATGAGCAATGGTGATAGCCTGGTTTGTTGGTTTCTTGTTCGACACTACATGATACTGGATACGCTTGAAGGATAGGTAACGATATACTGTGATGCTATGTTGTTTTACGTGGAGCTCTCCTGATTCGTGTGACGTTATGTTGTTTTACAATTTTGAGTAGATGAAGAACATGCTCCTAAAAAATGAAGCAAAAATTTGACACTGCCTTGATACCATATAAAACAATGTTGCTTGAGGGTAAATAGAAATTAGAGTATATTGTTCTCTCATACGAAGACAATATATACAGATACAATTACACTTTTAACGTAATTATATTTTAAGAAAAACTTTAACAAAATCCTATATTTATCCTGTAGGCTTAGGATGAGAGAATTGTGCATAAGATTTTGGAGACAACTCCTTTTTTTTTATTCAAGAGGAAGAGCTCAAAATTATAACAATCTAACTAGCGTATTGCTCTACAGTACACTACTCCTTGCTTGTCCTTGTGAATTAGTTCCAGAGCTAACAATGGAGGCTCCTGAAGAAAATGTACTCCTGAGCTGGCTAGGATTGCGAGGGCTGCCAGGTTATCCGCTCACTGAATTCCTTCTCGATACACATATTGTATATGCACCTCTCACTCTTTTTGGAGTAATCTACGGGTACCTGTTAATGAAAAATTATTAACGTCAAACACTGTATTGGATGAGGATAAAACGTTAATGACTTCTAAGGAGTCCACTTCGATCATAACTCGGCGATACTTTAGCAATCAAGCCAAAGTAAAACTCGAGTAGACTTTTCAAAGTTCTGCCATAATTGGCGAGTTTCTTCCAATGTGATGAAGAAAACCTCCACACTACTGTCCGTGCCAGTTCCGAATTAGACCACCAGCGGTAACTATAGACGATACTTACTTGACTGCTCCATCTGTGTTGATTTTTACTCAATTTTTTGGCAGTTTAGCTCACCTCACTAGACTACTCACCCGTAACTCCTAAGTCAAAAATACATTACTTTTCACTACCTTCGCCTTTTAACTGTCCACTCCACAAATTTCTTCAATGCTAACGTACCGTCTTCCGGTTAAACAAATTGGAGACAGCTCTTTCACTAGATAAACCCTTTATGCTTAAATTTGATATATGTATTCACTTTATCTAGAAAATCAACTAACTATCCAAAAATCCGACAATTAAAAAAGACGTGGGGCTCAATTCGCGGTGAATGTGCAGCGGAAAATGTCAAGTGGGAGAGATCTCCATCAGTCTCCTTCCCTTTTTGCGAAAAGAAAAAAGACGAAATGATAGCTGTAAACAAGTACCCTTGGCTATGAAAAGACATTCTGGTTTTTATCCAATTTAAGTTTAACTTTCACACATTTGTCCTCCTTTTCTTCCAACTTTATTCGGGACACAAATTAGAAAGTGACTCATGGGTCTCCGTTCTTAATTATCAATCTCTGAAAAGTTGGACGGCTATTATAAAAAGCCTAAACTCCATTCCTAATTCCATTTCAATAAAGCCACTTATCAATTAAGCTTGCTAGCTATAACCAACTGAATAATCAACTCGACAAACATTAATCTATCATCAACATCACAACACCTATGATACTCACAGCTTTTAAAGTATACACTTGTTGTGATGATCAGGTTAAACAACTAATAAAAAAATTACGTAGAGTCTTGGTAGGAAACTTCCAATCAATAAGCTTTTGCATGCATGAAGGAATATAATTCCTAACACTCTGCTTCAATATAAGCCGTCAACTACACAACTCGCGTACTTTTTAACTTTATATTATACATCTTTGTCATTTATCACAGTTGTTCTCCATTGCATTTCTAAAGTTGGCTGTCTCATTGTAACAATAGCATATTCTCATAAAGCGTAGTCCGTAGACGCATGTCATGTACATACGGGTCCTATTTGTTACAGATATATATATATATATATATATATATATATATGTATGGGTGTGACACGTTAACAATACATAAAGTTGGTTATCTTTAATTAGAGATATGTTGCAAGTTATATGATTGGGAGTAAGCTTTGCTTTTCTCTCATCTCACCCAATCCAACACAACCTTGAAAAGCATAAGGAATCACCTCCTTCCCACAAACTAGCTTTACGTTAGGGTCATCCATATTATTTTTGGATACCTCAAAAATATTTTCACCTTAATTTATTTTAGTAATCATATGTTATTTATCATCTGATACTAGTGATTTATTTTAAGTGTTATACCAAAGAAGAAACTTTTCACTTGAAGAATTCAAATAAGATATTCAATCAAATTGTTACTATATTAAATGTCGGTGAATAAAGTTAACTTTAAATTAATTCAAAATACGATTCCAAATTTTAAAGTATAACAGATATTCTTATATTATGAAAAGCTTTTATGATGATTTTGAAGGTACTCTAAAGGTTGAGAATAGAAAATTGAATTGATATATATTATGCATGTCAAATTGCATGTTTATATATGATATTTTATATGCTTTTTATGTTTGATAAGATGAAAAAAATTAAGTTTCTCATTAAAATATTAACCACTTTGAAAATGTGATTATTACCTTCTATTATTTAAGCATAAAATCATAGCTCTATTTATTGTAAGGCTTGTTTAATGACTTAAGACCTCTTTAGCCTAATATGTTTTATCTTAAATTAAAAGGTCGTATTTAACTAAATTTGTATGATTTGGATATGTTAATCATAATCATATGAATTTAAAGTCAAGGTTAAGAATAATATATAAGATATATTTTGGCAATAGTTGTCACATAATGGATTTAGGAGTCACATAAAAAGTGATTAATAAGGATGTTATCTATCTAGTTTAAGTTTAGTTAGTTTGTTAAATGACTTAAAATCAAATAAATTTGAATAGGATCATAGCTCACTCAAGATATTAGAATAACCTTTTCGAATAATAGTCAGGGCTATTATTTTGAATAAAATAGTAAGAGTAACCTAATACATTAAAGTCTTAATCTTATTTGGTAGTCATGAGATATAAATAATTACTTACTTTTCTTATATTTTTAATTTATTTTTAGTGGAAATTACCTTTGTCTAGTATAATTGATATTAAAAGTTAATGAACCAAATTTTTTAGACAAAGAATTAGGTTTGAGAAGAGTCATCAAAGTTAGGAAGAAAAGTTATACATCCATTATATAGTTTTTCTATTAGTCCTTGTTAAGGATTTGGTAACAGAGTTTTAAAGATATGTCAATATCATATAGATGAAAAAATTTATTGTTATTTTAAGTTGACTAATGTTTCATAAACTTTAATGACAACATGTAAAATGTACGTCAACACTATGATAGCATGATGTATGTAACACTCACATATCCTCTGGAAGGATATGCAAATGTCACACAAAACAAAATTGAAACAATCCAAATCATACCAAACATTTCTTACATGCATTCCCAAAAACTCAAGCAAATACACAATACACATCATTAAATGTTGTTGTAAACAAACCATAATGTACTTCATATATAATAAACTTATCAAATTACATGCCTTAAACATAATCCATCCTGTAATAAGGTTATTACAAACTATTAAACAAATACAAACTGTCTCATATTGTTAGATACAACTAAAAAATAAATCATATAAAAAATATATTGTTAAGTGAAAGTAGATGATCTAAGTTTACAAAAATAGTTTCTATGTGATGAATTAAAGGGGACTAATGCTTAACATGAGTAGCATGAATATACAGTTAGATAACAAAGGTTGTCCTTTTATGTCACATTGGTTAAATCAATATAATAAAAATCATAAAGTTACATACAAGAATATATTTATCCTTTTGGTTATAAATTGTATGAAACTTGTGGAACTTATTAGGTCGAAGAATAACCAAATCAACCTTTGGTGAAAGAATAATGATGGTATTGAATTGTTAAATCTTATAAATATGATGTGTGGGTGTAATAACAATTCATAAAAGATGAAACTTGTATTTTATTACATTTAATAATGACTTTATATGATATAATCATATGTTTTGAACAAAATATTGATTTAAAATTTTGAAAAATTCAAATTATTTAAATCTAAGTAAAAATTAAGCATTGAAAATCCTAAAGCACTTCGATGAGATAGAAGCAGCGAGATTTAAATTTGCTTGGTTTCTTATAAAGAATGGGATTCTTTAGTAAATATCTCTAAAACTAAATTCTATAACAATACGAATTTATGTTATGAGGAAAATACAATATGTGATACTGTATAATATAATATTTATTTCTTTTATAGGTATGCTTAGTATAACAACTTACCTTTGTTAGTTCCAATTAAATCGATTATCAAAATTTTATATTAGATACAAAATGTTAAGACTTTAAAAGATTCAAAAGCGACTTAGAGAAGTGATGTTTAGTTGGCATATGTATTATCTAATCAGTTTAGAACTAAATCAAATGATAAAAGGTTAAGACAAATTCAAAAGGTTGGATATAATCTTATAGAACCTATTAAATAAATTATTTGTTTCAATGTACACTTATAGGAT
Organism: Erythroxylum panamense; assembly: GCA_027123425.1. Classification (NCBI taxonomy): domain Eukaryota; kingdom Viridiplantae; phylum Streptophyta; class Magnoliopsida; order Malpighiales; family Erythroxylaceae; genus Erythroxylum; species Erythroxylum panamense. The sequence goes on from JAOTIZ010000005.1 coordinate 11,029,853, forward strand.
AAAGTTTATCAAAATAAGTAGTAAAAGTAAGATAAAATTTGAAAAGTTAAAGTCTCATGACAATACATTCAATTGAAACTAATACCTTTGTTGATACATTTGATATATAGTTGAAAAGACACGAGATGATGAAAGATCCATGTTTATAATAAATTAAAAGAGTTTTTTTTTATATGATTGTGAATTTATCTTCTCTGTAAGAAGGTTAGTGGGAGCATAGTTATACTCTTCAGTAAGAGTGTATGGAGATGAGCTATTTGTAGAGAACAAAATTTATATTTTCAATTATTGAATATATGATAGCCCAAGAGCAATTCTTATTTAATTAACAATTAAAGAAGTTTAATTTATCTAACAGTAAATATGATATAGGCTTATAGTTTATATCTATTGCTAATATATGTTTGAACCTATTAATCACACACAAAGAATGGACTAAAGAGAGAAAAAAAGTATTTTAATTAAGTTGGATTTGATTGTAAAGTTTAAAAAACTTTAAGATTAAATATGAGATATTTAAAAAATAATGATTAATATAGGATATTAGATCTTATTTGGACCCAACTGGTATTTAATTGAAATTAGAATTTTATTTTTATTAAATTACTAAAAGATCCAAACCTTATTATAAATAGGCTTATACTATAAAAGAGCTAGCACTTCTTGCTTAACCCTCTCTATATCAATTGTAGAGTTTTCTCAACATGTCATGTAAATACCATTAGAGGTCAAACAAGTGATTATGGTAGTTGAGATAAGCTAGTTTTAAAAACAGTTCGAAAGAAATGACATAAAAAAGATCAAGCTTCATAATAAGGTATGAATCATGATTTATACTTTATTATGATTTATATATTAATCTTCTTATAGAATTTAAAGTGATCTTGGCTTTTAAAAATTAAAATGAAAAATTTTCATATTTATTTTACCCAATGGGATCAAATTTTGCCTCAATTTTCCAATAACTAGTGCATGATGTAGTAGTTGGATGCCTATTGGTTCTACTATTGGACTATGATGAATAAGTGCATAAATATCAGTTGCACTATATGAGTGCGTGAAATAATTAATGTATAGGTGTTGGTTATGTTTGATTATAAAAAATAATTGTTTAAGTAATGGTTGTAAATTTAGATTACTACACTTTCGAATGTTGAATGGAGGGTTGAGCATGGAGAAGATAAGTTAAATACATGACTATGAAAGTGAATAAGGGAGATGAGACTAAAAGGTTCTTAGAGGAGAGTACTTTGATTGTTCCTTAACGAGAATTAAACCTCATTCCCCATGATAAAAAAGTTAAATGTATATGTGAAGGGTTTAAGGTATACATAAGGAAAGAGTTGTTAACTTTATCTTGGAGTAAGACTTCAACTTGAAAGAATCCCTAAAATAATTTTTGATAAAGAGCTTGAAAGACTAAAAAAATATTTAAAAAATCATTATCAGATATATATTACCTAATTCTACATGTCAAACTTTACTGGTTAAATTCTTAATTTTAGTCTTCTAAAAACATTTGTTAATAGTTAAACTAGTCTAAATAAGTTCTTGACTTAGCTAATGGCTTGAAGGGAGAAGAAGTAATGTTTTGAAGTTAAAACCCTAGTTTTTATAAATTTTTAGACAAAGTATTTATGTTAATGCCATTTTTAGTGATGAAATAAATTTTTGATTGTTTAAAATAATTACAACATCACTTATATCCGTTCATAAATAAATTGTGTATAAAAATACTTCTAAGATCTTATCAAAATTTTGTATGAGAAGCATTGGTCTAGCCACTATAACAAAGTAGACATTTAGCTTTTTTGTGACATTCCAAAAATCGTCGCTAAAAGTGACCATATTGTGACGATTCTAAAAATCGTCATTAAAACTAAGCCTTTAGCGACTAATAATAAAAGCATCACAAAAGGATCAACATTTGGTAACAAATGACAAAAATCAGCCCCAAATGGTGAACATTTAGAGACGATTTCTGAAAATCATAAAATGGTATACATTGGGTGATGATTTTAGTAATTCGTTGCTAAATTGGCTTTTGGTGATGCTTTTCAGAAATTGTCACCATAATTTGGTAAACAATTGGTGACATTTTTCCAAAACTGTCACCAAAGGGTTCACAATTGGTGACGATTATCTAAAATCGTCACTAAAAAGCTATTTGGTGACGATTTTCGGAGATCGGCACTAAAGGTTCGTAGACATTTAGCTACGTGTTTTTTACTAAGTTTACCAAATTGTCACTAAAAGTAACTATTTAGTGACGATATTTGAAAGTGTCTCCAAAGGATCAACATTTGGTGACGAATTTTGAAAATTGTCACCAAATGGTTGACATTCAGTGACGATTTCTGGAAATCGTCACAAAAGGTTCCACAACAACACATTTGGTGACTATTTGCCAAAATTGTCACCACAAGGTTAACATTTTCCAAAATTGTTAAACTAATACTTTTATAATCTATCATAGTTAAGATATGTTTTATTGGAGATTTGTTTTGAGTGTTTACAACATATTGTTGAAAAAATACACACAACATAATTTTAAGTGTTAAATAGTAGTATTAATTAATCATTAATATTTACTAACAGTGTAAAATTTTGTTATAGAAATTTTAATAATTGTATCAATATAATAATATGATATATAAAGTACCACAAACTTTGAATTAGAAAGTTAACAATTCTTACAGTTATAGCCCAAGAATAATAACATTCTACAGCCAATAGTACGCAACTTAACCCCTAATTAGTAGACAGGTTGTTTGACAAATTCTTACAGATACAACAATAAATCAACTTTAAAACTGAGTCCAGTTGATTGCATCAATAAATGATAATGACATAATTATTTTTTTAGATTCCAGATGATATGAGAGACGGTAAGAGTAAATGAGTCCCTGATGTCTGCATTCCTAATAAGGGTTCTTGCACATTTGAAGGCACTAATCGAAACAGTGGTAGTTCTTCCCTCAAGTGTAGGATTTTCACTTGCAACAACGTTTCTGCTATAGCTAAACTTGTAGTGGGTACAGTGAATGAGTCGCCAGATTTAGTATAGAAGACAAGTTCTCCAGATGAACTGCCAGTATGAAACAGTTTACTTAAAATACAATTAGTATAGAACTTAGATATTGTCAGATTAGTAAACCCTTAAATGAACCGAAATTGGTGTGACTTGCATACGTGATTGACCAAACAAAGTCTGTGGAATTGACGAAATTTTCAAAAAAAACCAATTTCCCTAATCCTTTACGAACCGTTGTGACATCGCTCCCGCCTCCATAGGTATACATGTCATCTTCAATATTCAAGGAAGCTTAAAACAACATGTAGTATATACCATCAAATATGAATATATAAAATAGCTTCATAAAAGGAAATGAGATGGACATAATAAGGAAAGTGACGTTGTTCAGATGATACTAAATACCTTGAAGCAGAAGATCAACTATGGAAGAAAAATGATCATTAGTGTATAAAGTGGAGAATTTTTCTACATTTTTTATTTCTTCAGTGGGGACAATTTTGTCACATCCCTCCCAATGGAATGAGTTAAACCATCCAAAACTAGTCGTCATGTCGACATTCCTTGATTAATAATGTTAAGAGGAATATTATGCAAATGTCAATTTAGAATAAAGTGATGACATGTTCAACTCTAATTTTGATGATAAGTGAAAATAGTCTAGTTTAGCATTTATACATCTTCAATGTGCCTAATGATATGAAAGTTACCCTTACTAAAATTTCAAAAATCTATTATGAAGTTTGCATCACATGCAAAATTTAGAATTTAAAGTAGAATAAACATGAAAATGTTCTTGATGCATAGAAATATAATATTGTCTATATTGGGCTATATTACTATTAACGGAAATGAAAAAAAGTAAAATACTTTTGAAGACCTTTTTATCGGATAGGTACAAAGCTTTGATTTGGGAAGTGTTAAAGGTCGTTGGGAAAAAGCCAACCCATATACAAATAATAAAGACAGACAGTAAATCATCTTCGAAACATAACCATAAACACAAATCATACATTAAATGCATAATTAAGAACTCACAATAAACACCTAAAGGTATAAATAAAACTTAGCACAACTTCGTTAATGAAAATAGAACAAGCTCCAATACCGACTCAGTTAATGATGGTTCTTCGACCGTGATGACCAGAATATAGAACCCAAACAGAAGAGATGAAACAGTTGTTTGTAGGATGAAGGATTTTAAGAAATTTTGATGGCTTGAACGAGAATTAAGTAGCCTTTTATTGTAGTTGTGATTGAAAACCTAATACAAAATGACGTCGTTTTTCTTGCTTAGGTAAATGATGACGTTTCTTGTTTACTGTAGTTGTTTGGAATGACTATTAATTAATTTGCTACGAACTATTGTATTCGGTAGACAAACGTCAAATGTAGTGACTAATATATGGTTTGTCGCCAAAGCCCGCGGGTTCATGTATAATTTTTTATAATTTATTTTCCTATTCCAAATGAAAATTTTGAATTATTTAATTGAAAACTATTTCCAAATTAATTTGTTGATCCTTCAAATAAAATATAAATAACTTACAATTTTCAAAAAAAATATACATTTTAATTATTATAATTTAGGAAAACTAATTTTAGAAAATTATACATTTTAATTATTATAATTAGGAAAACTAATTTTAGAAAATTATACATTTTAATTATTATAATTTAGAATAACTAATTTTCTAATACATTATTATAGAAAACTATTTTGTTACATAATAGTCTATTTTTTTATATTAAAAGAAAACCACTTTCTAAATTAAATAAAACACTTAAATAATTAAAAATTAATTTAGATTATTTATTTATATGTTTTTTTGTTAATTATTTAGAAAGTAAAGAATTTTCTTGGGTTTTTGCGATAATGTGAAAATTTCGTTGCAAAAGTGGTCTTCTGCAACTAACCTACTTCATTGCAAAAACTCTTGGGTATTTAAATTAAATGTATCTTTTTATACAAATAATAAGGTTAATGGTAGATTAAAGGCTAAAGGGTATATGTTGTCATGTTAGTAATGAAGTTGGTAAAAATGAAATGTGGTTTGCATTCCTTATTAATTTAACTAATAAGACAAAGAAGAAATAAATTTTTAAAATTTCCTAATTTTATTTTGTTTATCTGCCAAATTAAAATTAAAGATTAGTAATTCCCAAAAATTAAGCAAATCAAGAACAATTGCATATATAAATGAAAAAGACAAAATTTTCATTTTGTTTTATGTAATAAAAATACCTCATATATGTTGATCAATTAAGAAAATTAAGAATGTAAAGAAAATGCTTGGGTTTTAATGACATTGGGTATAATTAGTAGCGAATTTGCTACCATTGGTGACGATAGTTTTGTTTGTCGCAAAAAAGGTAAACACGTTTAAAAAATAAGTGGGAAGAAGTCATCCCTGAGATATAAAAGGTTGTACAATTTGTGACGCTATTTGATTTTTCGTAGCAAATCTTTTGTGTTTGACAACAAAATATAGATTCGTCGTTAAACGTATTGGATGAGAAAAATTAAACAAACATTAGGACGACGTCAATTGTCGTTTGTTGTTTGTGGGACGATAAAATCCTAGCATCTATGTCTTCCCCCCTTTCATGACACAACCCCCTTCTCCTTCGTTTTTTCAAAACCGACATTACCTTTTGCCCTATCTTTGACATTGTGAATGATTCTTTGACCTGCGGTTTCTCTCTTCATTTGTTAAGTAGTGTCGACCTTACTATGATCTTGTGTTGTTGAAGTCGAAAAATGGGAAATGGTTTTGTGTTGAATTTATACATTTGTTGTCGATTTATTGGTGACGATAATGGCTTAGACAAACGTCTGTTGTGTTATTGTTGTTGAAGAATGGGGAAACCAAAGTTTTTATGTTATTCTTGAGATGAATTTTAGTTATCATAAGGTGTTCAACAAAATTCTTGTTATTACTTGCATATATGGGTGGTTAATTGACCAAATAAGATTAGGCATTGGGTTAGTGTGAGAAAGATTGTTGGACTACATTTGTGAAGTTTTGGATAACCCCTATTATAAGTTATTCACTCTTGTATTCTAGCATAATTCATGATATAGTTGTGTTATACATGATTGCAATAAGTGGTTTATATTGGGATTTTAAGGGATTTGTAAAATTGATTATTGAGCTACTGCAAGGTTATTCACTTTTAGGGGCTTCTAAAATCATTTGTTGAACTGAAAGCTAATAAATTTAACATAGGTACACTTAATTGGAAATTAAAAAAAACACTAATATTTTTGAATATATTTTTGCTCTATATATTAGAAAATTATCTAACTAAAAAAACCTAAGATGTTTTACACTTTGACTATTCTTTATTGTTAAATTTAATATTTTAACATGTGCCAATTTCATCTTCTTATTATCTTGGGATGAATTGGAACTTTATAAATAGTAATTATAATAGCTAAGTACCATATTGGTTTCTTAACTACTAAAGCAATTGGTAGTCAGACTTATTTCCTTTTCTAGGTATCTATTAGTACGATAGGGTAGTGTCAAATTGTCTGTAAAATTAGGTTAAGCAAAATGACATAACCAGTGGCAGATCTACAATAGGGGCAAGTGGGGGCACTTGCCCCCACTGCCTCCAACAAATTCTCTATAAAAAATATTATTTTAAGTTTTGCCCCTATTAAATAAAATAAAATTTTATTCTTATTAAAATTTTACCCCAATTAAAAATAAAATTTTGTCCTTAATAAAATTTTGCCCCCACTTAAAAAAATTTCTAAATCCGCCCCTGGACATAACCATTAATCATCAATGCTTTTTTCCAGCATATGGCAATTTGTTTACCATTTTAATGTTTTAATTTTACTTTTTACTTCACTAAGTGCATTTTCTTATTTAAAACATTTATATATTCAAGGAAGTTTTCAAGATTTTGAACTAAATGTGCAGAGAGGCATTTAATAAATGAATTTACCAAATGCATGCTTATTTTTAGGTTTCTCTTTTTAATTAACCTAAAAGATATATCTCTTTAAAAGATTTTAACCATTACATCATTCTTCATCTAGTATATGGCTTGTTCTAAACAACTAGAATACTTTATCCTTTTAGAACTTTAAGGTTATTCATGTCTTATGCTAAAAATAAATGGAAGGATTTAGAGATTTAATTATAGTGCTTTCCTTGTATTAAATGAAGTGCTTGTCTTATGCCTCATCAATAAAATGCTTCTCTTGTACTAAATTCCTTTATGCTTAATGTAACTCCATCTTGTATTAAATTATTTTTTGTTATTTTTATTATTGTGTTATTCCTTCATATCTAATTCTCTCATATATATAGGCGATCTAAGGAATAATGGTTGAAGTTCCTCCTTCTTAGTGGTTTGTGATTGTCCCTCGATCCAAGTAACTCGTCCAACCTAGTTACAATATCATTTGGACAAATAGTTGCAACTGTTGTTAAAGCGAATTAGTAATAACCATTATTGTTAATGTGAGTTAGTAGTAATCATCTTACTAATTAGTTTGTTAATTCATTGTTTTATATATCAGTGGTCATTTCATTTTGTTGTATATAGTTTATGTAATTGATGCGAACTAACAGCATGAATTGAGTGGATAGTTTATATATTGACAAATTAGAATGAAGACTATTAGTGTTTGTCCAGCAAATTGGTAAAGGTAATTTCACCAAGCAATAATGCAACAATGTCATTATGTAATAGAAGAAGTTATACAGAAAAAGCAAACAAGAAATAACTCAACATTGTACGGACATAGGATGGTATATAGGCT
>JAOTIZ010000005.1:11037769-11050050 GCA_027123425.1 Erythroxylum panamense
TATATACCATCAAATGTGAATATATATAATAGCTTCATAAAAGGAAATGAGATGTACATAATAAGGAAAGTGACGTTGGTTGGATGATACTAAACACCTTGAAACAGAAGATCAGTCATGAAAGGCAAACGATCATTCGTATATAAAGGGGAGATTTTTTTTACATTATTTATTTCTTCAGTATGGACAATTTTGTCACATTCCTCCTAAGGGAATGAATTAGTATCATTCGAAACTAGTTGCTATGTTGACATTCCTTGATTAATAATGTTAAGAAGTATGTTCTACAAATGTCGATTTAGAATAAAATAATGATATGTTCAACTCTAATTTCAATGATAAGTGAAGGTAGTCTAGTTTAGCACTTATACATCTTTAATGTGCCAATGATATGAAAGTTACTCTTACTAAAATTTCATAAATCTATTTTGTAGTTTGTAACATATGCAAAATTTAGAATTTAAAGTAGAATAGACATGACTATGTTCTTGATGTACATAAATATAGTAATATCTATATTGAGTTATATTACTATTAATGGAAATGAATAAAAGTAAAATACTCTTGAAGACCTTTCATCAAATAGTTACAAAGTTTTTATGAGGGAAGCATTAAAGGTCGTTGGGAAGAAGCCAACCCATATACAAATAACAAAGATAGACAATAAACCATCTTCAAAACACAATCATAAACACAACCCAGACATCAAATGCATAATTAAGAACTCACAATAAACACCTAAAAGTATAAGTTAAACTTAGCACAACTTCGTTAATAAAAATGGAACAAGAGAACAATACCGATTCAGTTAATGATGGTTCTCTTACAGTGATGACCATAATACAGAACCCAAACATAAGAGAGGAGACAGTAGTTTGCAGGATGGAGGATTTTGAGAAATGTTGACGGCTTGAACGAGAATGAAGGAGCCTTTTATTGTGCTTGTGATTGAAAACCTAATACAAAACGACATCATTTTTCTTGTTTAAGTAAACGATGTCGTTTCTTGTTTACTATAGTTGTTTGAAAGTACTATTAATTAATTTGCTACAATCTATTGTATTTCGTCGCAAACGTCAGACATAGCAACTAATACATGCTTGGACTAATAAGGTTAATGATAGATGAAGGGAACAAGAATGATGTTGCATGTTCACTAAACATTGATTCATTTGGTAATAATGAAATGTGGTTTGCATTTCCTATTAATTCAACTAATAACAAAAATAAGAAACTAATTTTAAAAAAGTTTCCAATTTAATTTTGTTTATCTACCAAATTGAAATTAAAGATTAGTTATTCCTAAAAATTAAGCAAATGAAGAACAATTGCATATATAAGTGAGAAGATAAAATTTTCATTTTGTATGATGTATTAGGAATGCCTCATATATATTAATCAATTAAGAAAATTAAGAAAGTAAAGATATTGCTTCGGTTTTGGTGACGATGTAGAAATTTGTTAGCAAATACCTGGGACTAAGTGTGGTGGTTGGTCACGGAAATGGTCTTTTGTGACTAAATGTACCCCGCCGCAAAAACTCTCAGATATTTAAATTAAATGTATCTTTTTATACAAATAATAAAGTTAATGGTAGATCAAGGGCTAAAGGGTATATGTTATCATGTTAGTGATGAATTTGGTAAAAATGAAATGTGGTTTGCATTCCTTATTAATTTAACTAATAACAAAAAGAAGATACTAATTTTTAAAATTTTCCAATTTTATTTTTGTTTATCTACCAAATTAAAATTAAAGATTAGTAATTCTCAAAAATAAAGCAAATCAAGAATAATTGTATATAAGTACAGAAGACAAAATTTTCATTTTGTTATTTGTAATAGGAATATCTCATATATATTAATCAACTAAGAAAATTAAAAATGTAAAGATAATGCTTGGGTTTTGGCGACATTGTGTATAATTGGTAGCGAATTGTCTACAATTGGCAACCATAGTTTTGTTCATTACAAAAAGGTGACCAGGTTAGAAAAAATAAGCAGGACGACATTGTTTTGCCCGTGTTTGTTTTAACAAATGTGGGAGCTTTTCCCTCCCTTCCATTTTCATCAAAACTTTACTATTGAAGCTCAACCGACCATCTTCTCTTCATCTACCTTCTGTCCTCCTTTTGTATCTCAAATATTGTACTCTATAGTTGCCTTCTCACCTTCTACTTGTCCTTCGACCTATTTGAGTTCTCCCACCGCTTCCCATAGTCGAAGGTGAGTCCACTTGTTTATGTCATTTGTTAACCAATGTGAAACCCCTAATTGTGATAATCATTTTTGTGTTTCATGTTCAATTTTTACGTTAATTGGTGATTATGTATAGATTTTTTGCAGATTCTGTCTTCCTCTGCTTGATTGGAGCCAAAATTGAAGAATTTGTGTGGCATCTTCAAGTATATTCTCCTTGCCCACCACATGTTCGACAAAAGCCCTCTGTTGTTTTTTTTTTGGATTTTTTATGCTATGGTTTACATATTCCTTGTCAAGGTTTGAAGGAAGCTCTTACACAATATAGAGAGATTGTTCCATACTTAAAATTGTCAGGTGTTGCAATCTTCTCTATTCTTATTCTCCTTGCAGTATGTGATTGATTTTAGTGCTTCCTTTAGCCATTTACCAGGATTGCAGAACCAAGAATGACCTAAAAAAATTGAAAGCTTATGATCTCGGTTCATTTATAAAAGAATTTGAAGCTTTTAGAAAATGAGTTATCTTCTTTTATTGTATAGCTAGATAGATAAGAGATAGATGTTTTATCGAAAATGGTCAATTGAATACATAGAAGGAGTTAAGAGTTTCATGCAATTTGTAAAACATCAAATAGGTGATGAATGTAGTATTCATTGTCCATGCATCAATTAATTAAATGTCGACTTCCAAAGTCATCATGTGGTATATAATCACTTGCTAATTTGAGGCATAGATAACTTCTATACTCTATGGCTTTATCAAGGTGAAAATAAGGAAGCAAGTTGTAGTAGAAGTGGCGGTACATGTTATAATGACAGTAACAATAATGATGTAGATGATTGTGATGTGAATGATGATGGTGATGATGGGATTGACGAGATATTAGATGATTGTCAAAATTATATGGAGACTATGAATAAAACAGGAATGCCTAACATAATTGATACTATTACAGAAGATGATTTTGGGAAGTTATTGAAAGTTACTTAAGAACAATTATATCCTGGGTGCTTTAGTTTCTCACATCTATCATTTGTTGTGAAGTTGTTGCATTTGAAGGTTTATAATAAATGGAGCAACAATTCCTTTGACATGTTAATTAACTTACTGAACTATACATTACCTATTGGACACAACTTGCCGAAATCTTACTATGATGCAAAGAAACTGTTAAGGGGCCTTGGATTGGGATATATTTCAATTCATGCTAGCAAGTATGACTATATTCTTTTTTGGAAGGAAAGTAAAGATCTTCAGGAGTGTTCTATTTGTGGTACATCAAGGTAGTAGGTGGATGATGGGATTCTGAAAAGGATATCGAATAAAATCCTTCGATACTTTCCTATTAAACCACGATTACAAAGACTTTTTATGTCAATAAAAACAGCCATAGATATGAGGTGGCATAAAGAGAAACACATTAATGATAACGTTATATGTCATCTAGCTGACTCAATGGCATGGAAAGAAATTGATGGATAGTTTCCATGGTTTGCACAAGATTATCATAATGTTCGACTTCGATTGGCCTCAGATAGATTTAATCCTTTCGGTAATATGAGTACTTCATATAGCATATGGCCAATGATTCTACTCTCATACAATTTACCTCTATGGACTTTTATAAAGGAACCTTTTATGTTGTTGTCTTTGCTTATTCTAGGAACTACTGCTCCTAGTAAGGACATCGATGTATATATGCAACCATTAATTGATGACTTAAAACGATCTATAGGAATTTGGATTACAAACTTCTGATTTTGTTGAAGGCAAAACATTTATAATGCATGCTGCTATTTTGTGGACTATAAACGATTCCCAGCTTATGGGAAGTTGTTTAAGTGGAGCATTAAAGGGTATATGGCTTGTCATGTGTGTAAACATCAAATATATTCAATGAGGATACGAAGTAAAATATGATATAGGGTCATCATCGTTATTTGGAACATGGGCATAGATGGTGAAGAATTAAATTCTTTAATGGCAAAGTAGAATTAGGTGAAGCTCCGATGCAGTTGTCCGGTGATGATATTGTTTACCAGCTACCACATTTGGGTGACCTACACTTGGAAAAAAACCCAAATAATAGAAAGTGAAAGAGAAATGATGCGAAATGAATTGGATAAAAAAGGATATTTTTTAACTTGCCATATTGGAAGGAATTACTATTGAGGCACAATCTTGATGTCATGCATATTGAGAAAAACATTTGTGAGTTCATTTTAGGGACTGTCATGGGAATTGATGAGAAATCCAAAGATACAATTAATGCTAAACTTGACTTGGAAGACATGAATATTAAAATGGACTTACATTTGAAACGTAGAGATGATGGGTCATACGTTATTCCCCCTACTTGTTACAACATGTCAAAAAGTGAGAAACAATCATTCTGTTAGTTCCTCCAATTAGTCAAATTTCCTGATGTGTATGCATCAAATATAGGTTGTTGTGTGAATGTTAAAGAGGGAAAATGTCAGGGTTGAAAAGTCATGATTATCATGTACTTTTACAATGATTACTTCTTATTAGAATACGTGGGTGTTTGCCAAAGAATGTGTTTGTTACTTTGGGTCAATTGGGAGGGTTTTTCAAGACCCAAAGTTGGGAGGGTTTTTTAAGCAATTATGTTGCAAAACACTTAAAGTCGAAGAGCTTGATCAAATGAAAAAAGACATAGCATTGATTCTATGTAAGCTTGAACTATTATTCCCCCATCGTTTTTTGATGTTATGGTTCGTTTGGCAATTCACTTACCATATGAAGCAAAACTGTATGCACCGGTTCAATTTCGATGGATGTTTCCAATTAAAAAGTAATTCAAATTAAATTGAACAAGTTTTTTCTCTGTTATTTGTTTGTCACAATTCCTAGTTTTACTTTTGGATTATGTTCAGGATTTTATGCTCTCTTAAGTGTTATGTACGTAATAGAGCTCGACCAGAAGGGTCTATTGTAGAGGCTTATATAGCAAATAAATGCTTGACTTTTTTTAATGTACTTAATTGATGTGGAGACAAGATTTAATAGACCAGAACGCAACTTTGATTTTCATGACAATGGTTGGTTGCTTATTTTCTCCCAAAATCACTTTGTGTGGGTTAATATGTGGGGGTAACTAAAGATGAATTTGAAATCGCCCATTGGTATATTTTGAACAATTGCGAGAAAGTCGATATATACACGGAGTACGTATATTCCTTTTCATTCAAACAATCATAGTACAATTTTCTTCAATCACTCTGAGATCTTACTGTTGTTGTCTTTTTTAAATAGAGAGCACAAAGAGACTATTCACAGTAAAAGGATTATTAATGTTGAAGACAAATATAGGCAGAAATTTGTATCATGGTTTAGAAATCGAGTAAATTTCATATTGATTATATATTATGAAAATATGAAAATATGTATCATCCTCATATTTATTTTCATTTTGTTGTACAGATGATACGGTTACATAATCATGATATGCAAAAAAGCGACAACACATTATATAGTTTGGCATGTGAGCCTTATATTTATGGGAAGAAATACATAGGGTGCATTGTTAATGGGGTGAGATTTCATATACAAGATTGAGATAGTCGAGTTAGAAGTCAAAATTATGGGGTTGTCATTGAAGTATGTCATGACAACGAAATCATTGACTTCTGCAGTATCGTCTATGAAATAATAGAGTTGCACTACATCAGGTATAAGAAGGTTCTTTTACTTAAATGCAAATGGTTTGATCTAACTGACACGAAAGTGAACGGGCATATTACTAGCATAAATTTTAGTAAGACATGGTATGATAATGATCCTTTTGTCTTTGCAAGTCAAGTCAAGCAATTTTTCTACGTTAATGATACTGTATTGAGTAACAATTGGAAGGTTGTTCAAAAGTTTCAACAAAAGAATATATTTGATTTTTTGTAAAAGGGATACTGGTCAATTGGATGAGGAAGCAGATAAAGTCTATCAAGAAATTGGATTGAAGTTCAATAACAAAGGCATTCTAGTAGAAGATGTAGATATATCATTATTTCATAGAAGAGATGTCGATCCCAACATAGTTCAACTAGATGAAGTCCAAGCTCATCTTATCTTACAAACAAAAGAAGACTATACTCAGGATGACTTAAATGACAATGACGATATATATTAGTGATGAAGAATCCAATGATAATGTACTTAATGATGATGATTTTGAAAATCTTGATTGTGATGATTGAATGTAAATAAACTTTTTGTATTGTTTGAAATGTTATGTTCATAATCTCCTTATGTTGTTGATGTTTTACTTATGTTAATTTAAGATGACATTTATAATGCATATTTTTAATGTTTCACTTATGTTTATGCGGAATGTTATGCCGAATGTTTAGTATTTGACTATTGATCTCCTTATATTCGTGTGGAATATTGATGTGTGACTTAAGATTATGCGTTATGTTCATATTTTGTTTTACACAGGTTCAATATAATGGCACCTGGTAGAAACAAAGCAAAGATGGTGATGATAACCAAAGAAATTCCTCCCGACAACAACCAACTTAATTTGACCCCATCATTCAACAACCAAAAATTACTTCATCGAATGAAGACAATTAGCAACAACCTTTACCAACATCGTTTGTTAGTACTGAGGGATCTTCAGGTCTATTATTGTTAACCAAACATATTTGCATTAATGCTGAAATTACTCATTACATGTTTATTGTGTTTTTCTTATTATGATTTTTTTGTTTTCAGGTTCCAATAATGCCATTAGAAAACTAGGTAGAGGTATCACAAAAAGAGCTGAGTTGTAACAGATGAATGTTGCAATGAACAGCAAGTTGTCTGTGACCATTGACCCCACATAACGTTGCCTTCTAGATAAGATCCAATATGCAAAATTGTCCAGTGAGTTGGGCGTCATTATGAGGAATGAATTGCCTTGCCTTTAGTATGCCAGGCAGTTGAAGGAAGGCAACTTGCTCCAAAATGCTTTGGACAAAGTTTCGGTAATATTTCAATACATTTGATTATATGTATTGCGATTTTACTTAACAAAAATAGTAAGTTAATTTATACGTGCTCTTCACAGATGAAGCTCAATATCATTGATATCAACAAGCTTGAGGTTTCAAGCTGTATTAGTTCACTATTGAAACAAAAGGCGAAGGATCATCGATATAGACTTCATAAATATTACTAGTCTTTCCCTTTCGATGAAGAGACAAGGAGACATGTTCTAAAATGGATGACTTCAAAAAATTGGAGTGAGATGTGTGATTATTGAGTCTCTACGAAGGTTTCAAGTTTATTTTATTTCTTTTCATATTTCCTTCCATTAATTTTGTTTATACATTTCAAGACTACTTCTCTTAATTTAGGAACAGTGTGAGAAAGCCAAAGAGAACAAAGCAAAAATGAAGACTCCTCATAACACCGACTCCAAATTATTTGTTATCGTCAGACAAGAATTTGTAAATGAAATGTTTACAACTTATTATTCTATTTCTTAATACAATAAATCATATTATCTTCTAATTTGTTAAATTCACATAATAGAGTCAAACTCAACTCTAATAACAATAGTGTGATATGATCACACTATATAAGTTAGCACACTATAAGGAAGATGAAGGTTGAACGGTTGAAGAGACATAAAGTAATTATGCAGGTTAAAAAATTTAATATTACATTTTATTTTTTAATTATGCATATAAAAAAATTAATATTACATTTTTTATGTAATACTAAAACACTACAAGGAAGGTGACGGCTGGACGTTTGAAGAGACACAAAGTAATTATGGATGTACAAAAAAATTAATATTATAGTTTTTTAATGTAATACTAAATAATAATTTTTTACTTAACTTGATTTTGTATCTATGTTTACAAGAATGTCTCTAAAAATATTTACCTACAACAGATAATTAGTAGCTAAAATTGTTCTGCTACAAAAGAAAAATCGTCAGTAAAAATAATTACCTATGATTGCAATTTAATAGGTAAAAACATTTATTTGAAATATATACGTTGCAAAATCCTATGCACGACGTTTTTAGTTCTCGTTAGTTATATATTTTGCCAACAATTATGTTGTCTATCCAAATCCTTTCTGCTACAATTTTAGAAAAACGTCGCAGATATTATTTTGCTGTTCAGATTCAATGACCATTAGGATAACAATTATTTTTTGTCACAAATTATCTTTCGACACGATTTTTTAATTTTTAGACGTTTGAATTCGTGGCCAAAAAGCTTATATGTTGTAGTGAGTTGAGTAGATTAGATAAGGCTAAAATTTTAATGTAAACTAATCTATATTGTATTTAATAATATTTAATATTCTTTTTATTGTAAGGAAGAGGAAATCATATATCATTTATTTTTCAATCTAGTATTTATAGAAAAAGAATTCAAGACTGATCTAACTTATCTTGTGATAAAATACTTGAAACAACGTAACATTGTCAAATGAGAATATAGCTTAAAAGGGTTCAAGAAAAAGGATTTTAGATCCTTCAAAATTGCACCCAACTGTTGCGTATATGTTATCAAAAAAAGTTGACTAGACCTTTTATTGAGATACTGATCTTGATTGTATTATATTAGGTAGTCAATACAAGTTTTAGACGCAGCGTATAAACGTAAAGTAAAGCTAACAATCGGATACGAGTTTGAGAAACGTTGAAACATGAATAACGATAATTTGTAATATTTTAATACAAAATAAAATAAAGCCAACGAACGCTAATAGGAATAAGGATGAAATTGAAAAACATAAAATATTATCAAATAAAAAAGTAATTAAAAAATCCACAATAGTAAATTTTGTCCTTGAAAACACATTCAACCGGATAAACTTGACTTGCCCGAAAATTAAGAGTTGACCTTTTGACATTGACATAATCATTTAAGACTTATGAACTTTTCGATTGAACTTTTAATGTACAGCATACTCTATTAAGTCACTTGTTACACGTTCGACTCAAATTTCTTAGGATTGAGTTCTGTTATTAATATGGTCATACTTTGAATTAACACCGACATTTTAAAACTAGGGAGAGAAAGCAATTGTGAATCCTAATCAACGTTCATTTAAATATTTTTTTCTTTTAAAAGAGAAATATTCAAGTATTTCAGTTTATTACCAACATTTAAAAATATTAGGCAGAAATAACAATTGTGGATTCTCACCAACTTTTAAAATCCCATTAATTATATAATCATGCGTGTTTATGTATGAAAACATGATGTCATTATTACATATTAAAACTTCACCCTTTGACATTTGGTATAAAACCTAAGATATATATTACGTAGACTAAGTGGCCTCATCTACTCTTAGATTTATTTACTTATATACAAACTAACTATTGAAGAAGTAGCTAATTTTTCAATCTAAAAGAAGGAGCTAATTTATACCGATGATCAAGTGGAAGAGTTTAGTTATAGATAAGGAAGTGCAAAAGGTCAAAGCAGAAGGCTTTGGTGTGTTGAAAGGCTAACCGTTGACTATTCTTTCCCAAAGTAGGAAGACCTTTGGCCCTTCTCCTTAACAAGAATTAAATTGATATCCAATTAGCTAGCTAGTTCTGAAAATGATGTGTTGCTTTACATGAAGTTACAATTCATGTGTCATGTCTAGTGCCTTTGAATACTTTCTTATATTTAAAGCATCATTTTCTTTTTTTTTCCCCCCCTTCTTCATATGATATATTGTAGGAGTAGAGTGATTTTTGGATTATAGTATATGGGCGTTTAATTTTATTACCATCAAAGGTCAAACAATAAAAAGGATTGTAATTTAATGATCAAGTGAATTTATTTTCCTATTAGGTTAATAAGTTGAGTAAATTCTGTTAAATATGCTATCACTTTTCCTGTTAGGTTAATAAGTTGAGTAAATTCTGTTAAATATGCTATCACTTTACAAATTTATCAAATATATCATAATTTTTATTTTATAATATTATATATCGCTATTTATATAAAAAAAATACACGCAAATGTATTTTATTATAATTTTGTTAGTGACATAAGTTAATAGAGATCAAATGACTTTAATCATCTATTCATAACATTTTTTTGAGATATCTTACAAAATTTGACAATGTTGAGAAACGCTTTATTTAATTACAGTATTGTTTTAATAACAATAGATAAAGTTAAAAAAAAAATAACTGTTTCGTGTTGAAACTCAAATATAAAACTAGATTCAAATTGACTATATGAGTTAACAATTAAATTTTCTCAAAAGTAGAGATCCAATGACGAAATCAAAATTGATAAATTTCAAGCAACTTGCAGAATAGAAGGAACTGAAGAACAAAAAAAAAAGGGGGGGAAAAGAAAAAACAGAGAGCAAGTGGGTGGACATCGGATAACAACAAAAGGCATCCAGATTCGGTAGTAGAAGTATGATGGAGGTCAAAGAACAAAACTCAAAAACGCGTAACTAATTAATTAACCTTGCGCGTGGGTCCCACTCACTCATTTAATATCTGACAAAATACGTTTTTAACACTGAAGCGAAATCCGATGCGACTGCAAGAGTTTTAAAGTCCTGCCACTACCATAGCATAACTATGAAAACTAAGGAGAAAGCATATGACACCCAGAAATGGAAAATGGTGAAAGCTCTGGCCACATCTCGTCTAATTACTCCATATTCAATGTAACAAAATTGGCGAGTAATCTGGACCCCCGCTACTAGTTGGACCACGGCAAATTTCTTTAATTTTGCTACAGGTGTCCTTCAATTGGTGTGTGCAACATAGCTGATGGATTTTGGCACGTAGAAGAGCTTGTCCATCAATGTTATACAAATCAATCGTGACCTACTCTACTCTACATTTATGTACAGGCACACCCCACAACTTGGAAAGTCGGACCACTTGCGTTATGATTATAGACAATACAATAATGAGCTGGTCAACTTGTCTTCATTGGTGGACTTACAGCTCTTTGGCCTTTTTCTAATCGGACACTAATAAGGGTCCCAGAACCTCCGCCCTGCTACGGTGGCAATTCTGTACCGGAAAACAATTAGAGTTTCTGATACAACATAAGAAAACGTGAAACAAACGACTTAAGTAGAGCAGTGAAACAAGTTCGTCCGTGGCCGCGTGAAGATCATCTTTACTAGATTGAATTAAGGCACGCGAAGAAGGTGCACGGAACATGCGCTTCGTGCTAAATTTTTGTGCAAAGAGAAAGGGATTGAGTTGAGACACCAGGCAAATCTGATGTACGTGTCATTAGCCCGACAAACTTTGTACTGGATAGTAGTGCAAATGACAGCTCCGTTGTTCTCCCCATTAACCAACTTAATTATCGTTAATGTACTATTCTCGTATATAAGTTTCGTCTCACTACATATCGTTTCTTTTTTCCTTTTGTATGTTTTCACACATCACAACATGTTTTTATGCTCCACCCCCTTTCTTTAAATGTTTACGATTTATGTGATCCCTATCGGTTTCCTGTAATTTAAAGAAATGCTTTGAATACACTCAGTTGAAAATTTGAACTTTTATTTGTACAGACTGTTAACTTTATATGTATAATAATCCTAACGTTTTAATTCTGTAATATTAAAGCTCTATTTTAAGTAAGTTGAAAATCATACAACTTCAATAAACATACAACATTAAATTAAACATTTGAAAATATCAAAAACTAAATTATACCATATATATTATAACAAATTGAAAGGACCCATTTGAACATTTAACCTAGTTTTAACTCCTTTCTTTTCAAATTATTGCATTACGTCTCTTTTCATATTTGATTATTGTAAATATTTATATTATCGTTCAGAGTTATTTAAACCATAATCGATAATTCATAATAAAAGATGTGTTAAAAGTTTTTTTAATACATTTTGGGTTAATTACATGTTGAATTTTTAATTGGTTTTTCACTTTGTCATTTATCTCCTTATGTTTTAAATATATATTGTCACATAATCTCACGGAATTTAAACAAATTGTCACATACTTACGTTCGGGATGTAAATTGTTAGAAACATATGAACATATCATATTGAATAGGATCGAATACATATATGCATGGAAAACAGAAACATACTTGATTTCGA
>JAOTIZ010000005.1:11088768-11103676 GCA_027123425.1 Erythroxylum panamense
ATAATTAGAGGCCAGTAACATGCTCAGTCAGTGAATGCAATGAAACCTATCAGTCTGTCCCAATTTACCAAAATACCCTTGCTAACAGTAACGAGATGTTACACAAATTCTATCATTTGAAGGGTGAAAAATGGAGCAGACGATAGGTACAAATGATAGTGTACAGAAGATCAAACTTAGAAGAAGCAAAAAGTCAAACATAGACGATATGATATCATCACAGACGATATGATGTCATCATAGGCGATATGACATCATCACAGACGATACATTTTTATAGTCAATATGACGTCATCATAGACGATACATTTTATACTCCTAAACATCTCCACTTATAAAGACCATAACTTTTAACTCCAATGTCCAAAATTCTCATGCCATATACCATTGGAAAGATAAAAGAAAGATATAAAACTTTCTAGAAGTCAACTTTGTCTAAATCTATCCAAATCAATGCAAAATTTTCCTTGAATTTAGAATATGAACTTAACATTCCTCCACCAATGTACTACACCCAGTTCTCAACTTCGTAACAAATTTTGAGATTCTTAAAGACATAATTTAAATTCAATGTCTCATAAGAAATGTATCCATATGTTTCTAGTTTAATACAAAGTAAAAATCATCTCGTTTGGATAACTAGAGAAAAAGTTGTGGCTAAAAGACTAAAGTATACTCCGTGAGCATTTTCCAGATCAACTACACTTTTTGTTACAGAATCTTTCCTTAACACAACTCATACCAAGATCACCTTTTTTACTTCATTTACTCCTCATTCTCAACTTCATTTC
This sequence comes from Erythroxylum panamense, assembly GCA_027123425.1. Lineage (NCBI taxonomy): Eukaryota > Viridiplantae > Streptophyta > Magnoliopsida > Malpighiales > Erythroxylaceae > Erythroxylum > Erythroxylum panamense. Next base: position 11,089,560 of record JAOTIZ010000005.1, read on the forward strand.
AAATCAATATCATCCATAAAGAAACTATAATCCATCATTAATCATGAACACCAATAACAAAACATACACATATACATATATATTCTTCATCAACTTACTATACAAATTCAATTTCATTTTTGCTTTCATTTTACTTTTAACTTTCACCTTAATTCTTTCCATTTCAAAATCTCTTATCCACCAAAAACACCAAAGTAAAACATGAATCTATCTACATTTCCCATTCACTAGTTTACTCTGCCTATCATTTCTAATTCAAATATTTTCATTATTTGTTCTTTACTCATGACTAATCACCAAAATTTCTTATTTACCAGTTCTAATCTTCTAAGAAAAGTTTGGGGTCCAACTCCCCTGGTCCATAAGCTTCTTAAATAGCCACTCTAGTTGCCAGTGAGTTATGTTGTGCGCTTACCTCCGTGTTGGTTCTTCCTCCGTCCGCTGTTGGAGTTTCATGGGTGGTCGGTGCTTTTGTTGGACACATATCGATGTTGTGGCCTACTCTCCTGCAAGAGAAACAAATTATAGGTAAGCCTTCATAAGCTACCTTAATCTCTTCCTCGTCGATTTCAACTCGTGATACTATAGGTTCTGTGAGGTCAATGTCTACTACAATTTTGGCAAATTTACCCCTTTGTCTACGTTGTGTAGAATCATCAATTCTTATGGTATGTCCTACTAGATCACCTAGAGTGTTGAGTATAGTTGGGTGATACCTCGACACAGGTAACTCAGGAAATCTCACCCACACGACGGCACGCCTGACTTTCCCATGTGCTAGTCGGAACTATAGACTCCAAGGTTGCACTGCTAAGGCGTGTCCGAAAATGACCCATGGTCCCTTTGTTAGGGCTGTCAAGTAATCTTCTGTTTCGATCAGGTTAACTAGGAAGAATTCATTATCCAGATCAATCACCTTTAAAGGGCCAGTAAGATTCTACATAGTTTTGAGTCGATTCGTTAACAGTCGATATCCAATACGTCGTCCCAGTAATTTACCAATAACTACACGTTCCCAGAGTTTGTCCAATTGGTTTTTAAAGGTGGGAGACAGTTCAATCGCGTTGCCAAATGATCCCTGCACTCTGATAATATCGCCTTCTTCTACCTTTGGTGTGGGTTCTTCAGTCCAAGTAATTTCATCCTCGCCAACTGTTGGATTTGTGCCGATAACGACAACACTGTAAGTCATGGGTTATTGTATAGTGGTTGATTGCTCCTCATCTCACGTAGTCGAACCTTTTTAGTTGTATGTCCATCGATGGTAGGGTGGCTGGAGTCTCCTCGCTCTACTTCAGAACGTTTTGAGTTACCCATTGATACCAAGCTCAAACCAAACTTATCTTTTGTTGTTTCATTGAACATAATGTCTTTTGATTTGAAAAGTGCTCATTCAAAATTTTCAAGAATAATAAATGAAATATTTACCTCTTATTCAAAATTTTATATAGTCTACAAAGATGACATATAACAACATTTCAAGCATTTTAAAAACTTTTATCCATATTATTTTTAAAAAAGAGCAGATCATTGGTGTCAAAAATAAAACTTAGGCTTTTTCAAACTAAAATAAGATTCGTAGAACATTATGGTGGTAAGAGAAAAAAGAACAAATGGATCTTGTAAGATTTCCAATAAATTCTTGGATTTTTTTTGGAAGTAAATGATTATTCATCTCCTTCTCATCTTTCGTGAATAGTTGGGACATTTAGGAATATCAAAAAATGCAATTAAGGAATTGGTTTGATTCTAATAATCTAATAGAAAGAACTTTAGTATTTCGTAACAAAATTTCAAACCAAATTTTGATAAGAAAACAATTACAAAGATTTTTTAGGAAGCTTGAATTATGTAATGAATGTTTTAATTTTTTAAAAATAATAAAGAAAAAAATTTAGTATATATCGAGACATTGGGACACTACTCAAAGTAACTATTCCACTATTAAAAAAATTTATCTTTTTTTATGTACTATAAATTTTCAAGGAGAACTGTTACATAAAAAAATTCTCTATATTGATTGTAAATATGCTAAAAAAGTTGTATTGAGAAATTTTGAAAATAATGTTTAAAAACAAAATTGTGTTAGATGGTAAGCTATGTTTTGATATTGAATATATTAATGGTGAAGCAAAAGAACTTCTTCAATCCAGAACATGAGCAAACTCAAACCTCAGTAAAGCCCAGAAAGCCCATCTATAATAAAATTGCGTAAAATCCTGGCTAAAAACGCAGTCCCTTTTTCGCCTAAAGCTCTCTAAATCCTCTTCTACAGTGGTAAATATTTAGGATTGAATATAACATTTTTCAACGACCCTAGAGTTAGCAAGAAAACCCAAAAAATTAAACTTTATCAAAAATAGTTACAAAAAATGCAACTAAGGAAATTATTTTTTAAAAAACCAAAGAAACTGATTACATAAAAATAAAGCACCAGCCTAACAAAGTCTAAAAAAGTTGCATTGAATTTAAAATAATGAGATAATGATCATAAAGCTTCCCAACAAGCTATAGAAGAACGCTTATAAATAAGCGAGATTACAATATTTTTATAACAAAAATCAAAAGCTCGATTATTATTGGCTATCATAAAAATAGAAAAAGAATATTTTAAAATAATCAAACAATCAATTACAAAAATCCATATATTTATTGTAATGGCTATTTAAAAGGCCCAAAGATATCGGAAAGCTTAAGAGCAAGTTGAGAAAAATCACCACTACCAAAGCTAGCAACGAGACTATTGAAAGATTCCCATCATCAAATGATAAAATGATCAAAAAGGGCCTTTAAATGCGTATATGAAACAAAACATTTGCAGTCAAGCTTCCTCTTTCGAGGATCTTCTATCGTCCTCTTGCTCTTACCCTAAACCCCATTTTTCTTATTTGTCTAATGAAAATATTCTTTTATCCAAAAGACCTCTCCTATAGAACTTCGTACTAAAGCTCCCTTCCTCCTCCAAAATCTAAATCCTCTTGTATTAATGCTTTATCATATTTAATCACAAAGGGAGTTATCTTTCTTAAAGTTTTTATTATTTGAATTATTTCCTTTATACATCAATATTAGCTTGTAATGGACTGGTTTGATCATCTGTCAAACCTTTATATTTGCTTCAATATTATATTAACATTATTATTTTTTATTCTTGAATATATGCTTTATTTGTTATATTATTATTTTGATTTTAATGCTTTATTTATGTTATTATTAATGTGAAATATCCAGCGTTCCTCAAACTAGAAGACTCTCTTATAGTAAAAGAATTACATGAAGAGAAGAACTAAAACAATTTTTATCTCATCCATAATATATAGTAATAACAAATCAAATTTTAGAAAGAATAGACATTTGTAGAAAGTCACCACTAAGTATCATTTAATAGATATTTTAGATATATTAAATGCTTTTAAGGATTTACTTATAATAAAGCTTATTTGAACATATTATTTATCAATCATCAAAGATATTTTCAAGTTTTCCATTTACTTTTTCACCAATTAAGGTTTCCCCCATTAATATGTAGCCAATTTAATATTCAACTTAATATTCTCTACCATATTCACCAACCTATCTTTTTATTTTATTAATTTTGACATTACAATATTAGATTTGTCGAAGCAGTTTTAAAAAATATGATTTTAAAGGCCAAAGCTAGATTCATGGCTTTGTATTGCATTTTATATATTAATAATAAAGAAATTAATCTTGCGCTCATTTATATTTGAATCTTTATTTATGAGTCTGTTTGCAATACTGCGATCCTTTGTGCCAAGAGTGGCTGGTAAGTCCTGACAGACATCCAGAGAATCTTTTTTCTTCTTTCAACCTTTTGAAAGAAAACTGGCAGATGTTCAACTGAGAAGAACCACAAGGGAAATTTGTTGTTACAGAAATTATTAAACGAGACTGTCTCACTTGATGACACTTCTGTGCAAAACCAAATAAAAATAACAGAAATGGCGAAACCCATTTGTCTAAAATTCTAAGAGATGCTGCGAACAAGCACTAAAACAAACCTCCCCCTTAACTGAAAATTATGCCCAATATACACCAACTTGATTTAGTAAACAAATACCTACATGTGCCCGCCAATGAATACAAAGCTCAGCCTCTTTTAAACACCACCGAAGCGGCTGGCTCACTCCAATTAGAGTCGTCTCAGGCTCCCCCCTTGCCGAACAGTACAGCAGTTGTAACCTAAGCCAGCCAACCAGCCATCCCAGGAAAAGATCATGTGAATCGCATGACTTATGTCCTTCTATAACTGCTTCATTGTTTTCTATCTCCATTTAGCCAAGCAAATCTTTGAACAAATTGGGGTTTGGACTTGATGGGGTCACGCCCATCAACCTCACAAGTGCATCCTTTTCTAAGGAGTCTTTAGCGTTTGGACCTTTATTAGATTGTGCGGAATGCAGAGTTGCATTAACTGATGCAGAGGTAGACTTACCATCCAGCCCATCAGAAGATGGAGACTGCACAAGGCCGCCACTCTGTTCAGTTGTATACATATCTGAATATAATGAAATGACATCGGGAGCTTTGCTGGGACCAACTGCATTCCCACTGGACGTACCTTGGCTTGGGTCAAGCAACCCCTCCAACTGCTTAAATGGATCCACTGCTTGTGTACTGCCAGTTACAGACGGTTCTCCAAGATCGAGCAGATCTGGTGGTGGTTGAACTGGATGTGACTTCTCCACAACGGTATCTGTGAAAGTTGAAGCTGCTGCCTTGGATGTAGTTAAATTGCTTGCTTTTGCAACCTTGTTACCGGTTGAAGACGATGCTCTCTTCTCAGTTTTTGAAGATCCCCCAAACAATGATGCTGCAAGCTTCTGTTTCTCTGGAGAGATTTCAACTTGTGTTCTGTTCGATTCGTAAGAGATTTCCCGTGTTCTCGGGTTTCCAGTAGTCATTCCCTCAGCTTGTGTGACCCCATTCACTGGTTTCTGTGAGGCAGAATTTGTTGACGTTGCAGGAGAGGAGTAACTTGGCTTACCCCACTTCTTTTGCACCCCATCAAGTCGTAGCTTGATTTCTGATGGCCCTGCATCAGATAAAGATGATACTGATGGCATTTGTTGCGCCTCCCTATAATAACTTGGCTCAGGAACAGGAACAAGTTCAGATGAGGATGCTAGTGGTACAGGAGAAATCCCCACTGGTAGTGAAGTCTTGGGAAGCTCATACGCCTCAAATCTAAGACTATGTGTAGAAACTTCATGCTGTTCTTGGGATCTAAAGTTGCTTATGTCAAAAATCCCAGAACGCTCGTTCTCAGGAATATATGGCTGTGCCCCCTTTTCCAGTGACTCTTTGACATAGCCATCAAGGAAAGAAAGGTTTCTGTCGACCTGCAATTTGAAGCTCAAAACATTAGAAACCAGCACACAACAATGTCGAAGAAATAGTAGGCTTATCAAGCTATGGATTGAGCACAAAAGTGTGTTAAGACAGGTGAAAATTGGTCATCATAGCCTGATGAAGCAATGGGAACTAAAGATGTAAAAACTCATTGGGAAGTTGACTGGTAACCTAATGTATTCACCAAAAATGCAAATGGTAAGAAGCTCGGCAATGTTGTCAGACATATATGACCATGGAATAGAAAAAGGAAACAATTGGTCTTGGTTCCATTGGAGCCCCATGAGTCTGAAAAGGAGATACTAATATCTAAGTTTTTCAAAGATGAATATTCTATGAAGCAGGGAAATGTAGATTTCCTAGACATTCTAAAAGTAGTAAGTACACGAGGAACAAAATAAAATCACTTGGACAACCTCAATGTCTTCACAACTTGCGTCTAAGGGCATGATGCATTCAACAGGATGACCATCCAACTCAGTTAATGCTTGAAGCTCATACGCACGTTGCTGCAAGTCAGTTGAATGAGAAGCTGACAATTCTTCAATCAGAGATTGACACTGCAAGAAATAAATAACAGTTTCATATGGACAATTTATTATATGTGAAAGCAATTATCACAGTACACTTGCAACGGCAATGTTAATGCACTATCACAAAAGCACAATATCTAAGGTCAAGGTGTCAAGAGTTCTTTAATCATATGGTATTCAGACATTATAAGGATAACTCCATTGAGTACATCAACAATAATTTGTAGAAGGAAATGGTTACCAAATAAGAAACGGTACTAATTTGCTGTCAATATGTAATTATTCAGAAAATTACCTCGGGTAGAATATCCAATTTTCTGCCAGCAGCTATTTCAAATGAATATACTTTCATGATAGCTGTCACTGCATATGCCTTTCAAAAAGGTGAAAATCATTATGTTAGACCCAGGACAAATAATAATTACAGATATAGTATATATATATATATATATATGAGGTTAGTTGTCAGCTAATCGATTCTGTTATTCCTAACAGAATCGGTGTATAAATAAGCAGCAAATGTGAGGAACAAGGTGTGCGTATACTGATTGTGTGAGTGTTGAGCCTAAGGCTGGAGGTTTCTGGATCCTCGAAATCCAGATTATTTGTATTCGTTTACAGACAAGTTAATAGCAACATACTCAGTTTACTTACCTATTTCTTGAAATCTAACACATTATCAAACAAATACAATAAATTATGTGACTACAGTAATTAGTGTACTAATCATTATGGAATTAAGGACTCAGCTTCAAGAGCAACGGATGTCTGAAACTTGATAGCTACCTTAACAGTTTCATCATTTGAATATGCCTCAGCCACATCGCATAGCTTCCCAGTAATATATGAAGCAGAAAACTTTCCATCAGCAGTTCCATATTCTCCCAGGACCCAACAAACAACCTGGAAATATAATGAGTATATAAGAAACAAGACAAGGATTGCTTCCGTAAAATTCATCTAAACAAGCAGTTGTGTGCCAATATAATATGCTTGGTCACAAAAATGGGAGCAAGCATCTGCACGTATGGCCACGCAAAAAGAAAACAAGAATAACATACTTGAAGAAACAAAGATGGAAGCTTTGGCTCCCCAATAATGCGCAAATATGATTCCACCTGCACAACAAAGAAAGTTCTACAAACTTCTTTACATGTTAAAAGAAAAAGGACTTTATAAACAATAGAACTAGAACAAAACTACGGAGGCATGTGCATGAATCAAAATAAATTCCACCTCATAGATCACCATTTGCATTGACAAGGTTCACGTAATGTTCTCTTTCAAAGTTAGATCCTATTCTAGTTAACTCCTTTCTGTACATCATTGTCAAAATTTTGCAAAATGCTTTAGCAATTCCTACTAGTTGAAGGAAATTCTAGCTCCCGCTCACTAGCTTTCTGCCATCAAAAGTAGTTTGCTAATCCATTCAAGATGAAAGGCATCACATTTAATACAATTATTTTCAGTAGAAAAGTTTTGATGATAACTGTCTGTGAACATATGCTACAAGCCTTCAATAGCTCTGTCAGTTTCCTTCTCTCCTTTTCTCTTCAGTGTTTTATCACAAATTCAAACATTAAACAATGGAAGTTACAATCTTCAAAATTCTAGCAGTATGAATTTGAAATGTGAATTATGCTATGCTTTGAGGTATATTTTTTCATTGAGCTTCTATATTATAAATATATGAATTCTTAATCCAGTGCAAAAATCAGAGGAACATACAGCTGATGATCTCAGTTGACTATCAGCACTTTCATCATCCTCTCCAAATCCCTCCGCAATTAAGCGCATCAAGTTGTGGGCCACCTTAATATTCACCAAATCTCCAGCATGCTCAAAGACTTTATTCATGGTCTGTGTAGTCAAGAGCGACAAGAAGTTAATGTTGACATAATAAATATCTACAGAGAATAGAATATTATCTCTACCTGAATAAACCACTGGTTACTAGGTGCAAATTGCTCAGCAAGTTCTACACATCGGGATGCTATTTCTGTTTTATAATGACTATCATTGATGCTAATCATATAATCAATCATGCGATCAACAATGACTTCCACATTGGAGGACTTGGTCATTTTGTACAGCAGTTCAAAGGTCTTTCTCTTTAGAGTATCATCTGGGTCCTGTGTCATACACCACCATGAAGCATTGCCTTTATAAGAAATATGCCTGGGGATTTAACTTAAAAACAAACAAAATCATAACATGAAATAGCGGTCAAAACAGGTACATATTATATACCCATATGTAGAATCTCTAAATCATAAACTCATAACATCAAGACTTACCAATAAAAAATATAGATAGGATGATACTATCACAAATAAATTTAAGCTTGATAGGTACTTCTATTAGGATCTGACTGAAATTTAATTCATAATCAAAAGTTGAAATAGCTAAATTATGTACTTAACCAGTACTTGTAATGCATATATACACAAATCTTATACAGAGATGGTCTCGATCATAAATAATCTGATGTTTAGACTTAACTAGCATTTACCTTTTACAACCGATAATCTTGATCTACATAATAATATAAAATCAGATGTGAAGTTTTGCTATTATGTAGAGTAGGGAGGAATGGAACTTAATAACCTTTCTGATTCTGAAGCTACAAAATAAGCATCAAGTATGAAATGAGATTACAAAGATGAAAAGAATTGTACCTCTCTCTGGTTTGATTTATGAATCCTATCTTAATCATAGTTTCCTTCTACACTACATCTCAAACCAAATGTTCCCTCCCAAACTTTCCAATTCCACTCCCCTGGGAAAAGGACCCAAAGTCTTTTTTCAGGTCTATGCACAAGCATGCATGTCACCTCCCACAAAGAGCCAAAAAGCAAGCTTGAATTACATAAATATGGTAAATCAGAAACAAAATTATTTCTTCAAATCAACTTCATAGAACCACTGGAAGTAACTAATAGGAAATTCAAGTGGAAATTCCCATACAGGTAAATGGTAGGGATTTATAAAAGAGCACTTGGCTAATCAAAATACAGAAGAAAAACAATCAAAAACAAGAAAAGAATTGTTTCTCCGAAGAGTTTCTGTTAATAATTTAAGGGTGACAAAAGTATAATAGTTTCAGAAATGAGGCATCCTTAGGATTCGCTCCTCTTTGTCACAAACAGCATAATCACCAGCACAACTGACTTGGAACTACCATGACCATCAACAATAACAAATACACTACCAGTAACCTTCATCATCACCATCATTAGCATCATTATTACCATCGAAGAAAAAATTGATTACAACAAAATCACAGTAACTCATCATTACTTTACTTTTTTTCATGTTGGCTTTATTTTCTGTTTTTTTTCAGATTGGGTTTATAAGGAATGAACAATAGTCATTTAGAAGGAAAATCTACAACCTGGATATAGTCCAGAAAGTCAGACCATAAGCTGGATAAGTAAGTCAACAGCTCCACAGAAGCAATAAATGGTTAGGCTTACAATCATTTCAGAAGTAAAACCATCACCTCTAAGCAATCAATCACTGCCAATTGGTGTTGTTCCACTATCTCTGGTTTTGAAATCAGACGACCAAGAGCATCAATACCCATATACTTTAGATTGTGATTATCACTCTGCAGGCAAGGAAGACATATATTGTTACCTATCACTACTAGTCAGGCCAAAAGAACAACATGGTTCAACAATCGAAGACAATGCTGTAAAAGCAATCTATGAAATGCAGGAGCAGACCTTCAAAAACCTTGCTATTACATCAGCAGCAGCCTCTAGTAGCTTAGGACTTGGATATATTGAAGATACACAACATATACACTCGTAGAGTAAGGCATTTCCTATGTTACTAGCTGAATCACACTTCTTGAATATATCGCCCACAACAGTATACATGTGCTCACTTGCTTGCTTGTCACCATTTCCTAGCAGCGCTAGAATCTTCAATAATTTAATCTGCAACATTAAGATAGGATTCACAAGAAACGTTTATCAAGTAACCTTGGTAATTGTCCAAAACAAAAAAGGCGCAACACCTAAATGTGTTAGTTTATCCCTTATTATTCCAACAAAATAAAGGCTTACCCAACTAGATGGACCAGCAGCACCTTGATGTATCATTGTAATTATGAAACTTAAAGATAAACTTGTGTAGGATGCCTAGACAAGTAAAAAGATTGCATCTTGTAAATACCTGTATGAATGGAGCTGGCATGTTGTGATAATCATAAGCCTTGGGCAGTCTTCGTTCAGCAACTTGTTTAAGAATGTTCACAAAGCTGATCACTAAATCTTTATAAGAACTAGCATCTGTTGTCACAAGATCAAAAAGCGGACATAGCGTTGCACCCATCACCCCGGGATCATTATCACAAAGCCTCTGCAAACAAACAAAACCACATCAGAATTCTTAAAAAATAAAATCGACAATCATAATTTGAGTACTGATTTAATCACTAATCGCGTATGTTTAACAAAACTCCAACCTAATTTAATCTAATCAACTAACTTATAGAGTTCATCCAAAAGAGACATCGATAAAACCTTGCGAAAATTGGCGAGAAGATGCGAAACAGAAGATGGCGACTTGCGATAAAACCGATGAAGAGCCATAACCGCCTTCTTCCTAACAGCTTCCTTAGGATGCGCCAACAAGTCCACAACCTGAGGTAAAACGGCGGGGATGGTCTCCTCGTTAATAAGCTTACAAACCGCATTCAAGGCGGTGCAAACCACCAAAAAATTGTCCGATTTCAAATCCTTTTGAATGGTATTGACAATGAGAATGATTAAATCGTGGTCCTCGTTCAAGAACAGAGTGACGGCCAAGTAACCGGTGCGCTTGAGGACGAGAGAGTCGTCGTGAGTCATCTTGACGGCATGAATGTAGCCGAAGGAGGCGTCGTGACCGAGCATCTCGACGTAGAGAAGACGGATAATGTATTCCTTCATCTTGCGCTTGGGGATGTCGGGCTCGGCGATGCGACGCTTGAGAGTGTCGATCTCGTTGAGCACGATTCGGTCCTCCTCGGCCTTGGATCGGGACTCGCCAATGGATTTAACAAGATCTAGAAACTCCTTTGATTGCCCGAACCCTCCCTGCGACCCCATCGCTAGTTCTCTACCTATTGTCTTCAATTGCTCCATTGATGAGATGAGATGGTATGGGATTAGGGAGTTTGTGTGTCGTTTGGGCAAGCAACAACTAAAAAGAGTTGGAGATCTCAACTAAAGAAGAAGCCTTACAGTGTTTTTTCGTGTAAATAACAAAGTTAGCTTTTCAGATACATACAAGAGTTACAGACACATACACGAACATGATCGCAGACAATATTTTTTCCTTTTCTATTTTTTATCTTTGTTTTTCAGGTAAAATATTACTTAAAGACATTTTTTTCACATCATTTTTATTTTAAAATAGTTCTATAAATTATATTAATAGAAATTTTTTAACCACAAGAAACTTTGGCAAAATTGTAAATTCAATTTTAAATTTTTTTAAAATACAAATCCTTAATATTTTAAAATATTCAAAATAAATTTTAATATTTTTAAAACGTTCAAAATATTTTTATTAATTATTAATGACATCAAAACAAAGGATGAATTAAGTATTAATAAATTTTAAGAAAATTTTTACAACTTAATAAATATCCTTGAAAGATTTAGAGTTGAATGATAAAATGCAATGATAATTTCAATAAATCCATCTATCAATCAAGTGAAAATAAAGAGAATAAAGAAGGGATTACAAATTGATTTTATAGTATTTCATAATTAAACTTTGCTTAGACGGACTCTCAAAATATTTCATAGAATTTCATTAACATCTTCTTATGACTAAGTGAAAAGAAACCTTCTTACAATAATCTTTAATTGATTAAAAAAATCCTCTTTTACAATCTTTTTTTAAGGATGAAGAGAAACTTCAATGCTTCTTGAAGGGTTAATAGAAACTTTGCTTGCCCACTGTAATGCTCAAGGGCTTTCTATCACTTCATAACTAGCAAATGATCACTTGTAAGTAGTAAAAAAAAACTCTTAGAAATGTGTTATTGTAATCTTTGAATGTCATAGATGTATAACAATAAAAATTCCAAAATTTTATTTACATAATAGCTCTAAAATATTGTTAGACACAAAAATTCGTTGTTGTAATGATTACTAATAGTGACAATACAATGTATTAACCAATGTTTAATACAAATTTAGTGTACACTAATTTTTCGAAGTTCTGTTCAACCATAGTTATACATTAGTCAACCAACCTCTCAAAAATAATATATTAGTTAACCACACCTATACATTAGTCAACCAATATGTCTGCAAATATGTTTTCCAAGACTTTTCAAGTTCTTTAAAAGATTAATCTACATTTATTTTGACTAAAACTTGATAAGAAAACCTTTCAAAAGTTTTTCAAATAATCAAAAGGGTTTTCTTTGAAAAAAGAAAAGGCATTATTGCATTAAGTTCAAAATATAATATGCTTATGCATGAAGAATTCTTGAAATAACTAAATAGGAGATTTTTAAAAATTACAAGTAAATTTATAGACTTGTGCTTTGATCTTCCTTGATCTTGAACTTCTTCTTAACTTGATGCATTTAGTCTCCATAAATTGTTTCTTGATTTTATATTATTAAAAAACAAATAATAAATCATTTATGCTTTGTTATTATAAAAAAAATTAATTGTAACCTTCGTATTTCAACAATCTTAACTTTTTTAATAATAACAAAACATATTATATTACAACGCCAATTTCTTAATATGAAAGTAAGGTGAATATTTTACTCCTAAATCTATGCATAAAAAGCATTCAAATGTCATGAATTAGATCATTTGTTATTCAAACACCAATATAGCTAAACAAAATAAAGTGCAAGTATGGTCTAATAAGATTTACCACTAATAACAAGTGCCATATTAGTGTAGATTCAAAATCAATTACTAAATACAACTATAAAATACCAATAATACTACATTGACTCCCCATAAATATAATACCACTAAGGCACTAACTCCTTGTAAATACAGCTCCAACTAAACATATCTAATATCACTAGTACTCTCTCCTTATTTTAGAAGTATTAAAAAGGAAATTGAATAGTTAAGGGAGGAAACTGAGAATCAATCAATGTGAATAAGTCCTCAATGCAATCTCATATAAGCAACAGGTTGTCACACCCAAAGTTTTCATTTAATTTTCTCAATTAATATTTAGTCTCAATAATTTTTTTTCATATAGTGTTCTTTTTCCTATTATTTTCACTACTGAACTTGAATTTTTAAATATTTTCCATTTTGTTGCTTAAAAGAGGGATTGTCTTCTTCTTTTTTGCTAAAACTAGTTTAATGAGGAGATTTTTTGTGAATAATTGGTAAAAATTTAAGGATAAATTTGGTGACTTATCATTTTTAGAGAAAAGATTATGAATAATTGATGTTAGTGAATAAATTGAAGAAAAGATTATGCTCGACCTTAAGACTTCGTCGTGATTAGCCAGATGTTGGCTACGGCGAACTTATCCCGAAAGGTCCTTGAGATTTTTCCCATATCTTCGTCGCGACGAACATATACTTTGCTACGGCGAACCCGCCACTGCTAATAGCAAAATTTTCTTTTCAATGAAAGTTTTCAACTTTTCTTTCGAACAATCCTTACCCGACCACCTTAAATGGTCATCTCGGGATAGGTAACGAGATCCAGCCCCAACAATCAAACTCAATGTAAAATATAAAATATAACAGCAATGTCACACATGTTCATCAAACAAGGCATAGAGATAAAAATAGATGAGAGTTGTGAATTTGGTAAACATTTGACATAGCAACTATACATCATAACAACAATTGTACAACTTAAGATTTTCCAGTAGCAGATCTTTTTTTCCGTTAGTTTGATCCTCCTCATAGGTTAAGTTGTACCGACAGTTGTATTTTGGGATGCTTGAGTAGTTGTTACATTAGTATTCAGAGGCTGTAAAACTTGAGATTGACTACCACCCATCTGTGAAGTATAAACAACCAATCCAGTAAATGTTGAACCCCGATCTTTGAGTGGAATTTAAAAATATTAAATGAACTTGAATGAGTGTGTTAGTATATGTATTGTGTTATAGATGTCTTTATGCTTAAAGGAAATTGATGAGAAATGAAGTGATTGGTTTTGATGACTTTGAAATTTGAGTAGAGTTGTATGAGTTATGAAAGTTAAAAT
>JAOTIZ010000005.1:11115460-11128771 GCA_027123425.1 Erythroxylum panamense
ACGTGGTGCTAGTGTTGTTAGAATCTGCCAAATTCTTCTTACGCCTACTATAAACCAATGGCCCCCTAGTTCTATCAGAAACTAATTTCAAATTTGGCTTCTCTTCCTCGATTCGTTATTAAGTAAGACACTAAAGGATTCTTCCTTATTTCGAATTTTGCTTCTCTTCCACGATTTGTTATCAAGGCACTAAAGGATTCTTCCTTACAACAGTACAAGTACTTTTCTGCTCTATGAATATCTAAAACAATTTCATCAACACAAAAAGATTAGCCCCCTTTTTTATATATGAACTAGTTCATTCTCCCCGTGGATAAATTCACAAGGTATCCTGCTTTTTAACCTTTCACACGTACAAATGTGTCCCCGACATTTGTGAAAAAGCATTTTTAGAGTTAAGTTTTCGACAGGAAAGTAGTGTCAAATATAAGCTTGAGCAGAGTTGGGAGTACGGTTTCCAATCATTCATGTTTCCCAGGCCAGAATATAAACATAATGATAAAAGTCCCCACACCTGGGGTGATGGAAAGACCATACTTCGTGCACAGAGTATTGCTCCAATATCCCTTTTAGTAGTAATCTTGCTTGGCATAAAGCTTTGAAAATATTATATACTATGGTCTTAGTGCCAACTTTGTATCAGAAGAATGGAGACTAGTCTGTCACCTTTCTATGCTCAAACTGCTGCAAACTTCAAATCTTTAATTGGGATTTGAGTTCATTTCAACAAATATCTACATTTTTTAGTACTACAAGGGCATGACACTAATAGTAAAAGGACATGAAAACTGCTCTTTCTGCATTAGGTGCAACACTGCACATTAACGTTCTTATAAGTGGAATAAGAAAAAGTTGCTAATGTATGTTTTCTCAACACGCTTTTATTATCATTTCAAAGATTTATTAATCTACATACCTTAGCAGCAACACTTTCCAAAAGCATTGCAATAGTCATTCTGGAAGGGAATGCATGAGGATTGATTATCAGATCAGGACGCATTCCAGTAGTTCCAGAAAATGGCATGTCAATATCTGGCCATAATTGGGAGCATACACCCTTCTGTCCATGTCTACTGCTGAATTTGTCCCCAATGATTGGATTTCTAGTATGACGAAACCGTATGTTCACCTGCTTCGGCAAAGAAGCAATAACTCAAAAGGGAAAAAAGAGTACTGAAATAATATACAAAAACCTATTAACTAAATGGATTAAACAATTTCATGTTCCTCAATGTATTGCCATAAGAAAAATCAAATATAAAAAAGAATAAACTTACCTTTTGAATATGCTTCTTGTTTTTTGTATCAACAGCAACGTAATCAACAATAACAGGGTCTGAACCTTTTCGGTTATTTGTTCTGGTTGTGTTTGTTACCTCATTGTAAACGCTACAATAGGGTTCATTTGGATGTATTTTCTGAAACCCAAATTGAAAGCATGGATCATAATCTCACAAGATAACAAGTATGCAGGTAGTGCATGTGTAGAAAACAAGAATGAAAAACATAAATAAGAATAACTAGACGACAGAAGAAAAGGAAAGTTTAGATAACAGGAGGCTAACCTGACCAACATATGGAAGCCCATCAGAATCAATCAACGAATGCAAGGATTTATCAATGTTGCTTCTTTTGAACATTTTTTGTGCTGCATCTGACCTACTACTCTCATCAGTTAAATCAATGGTCTCTGTCTGCCACATATATTAGGAAATACAGTTAAATATAGGATAATCATATTCATTACAAAATGCGGTTAAAGATTGGATAACCATACATGTTAGGAAATACAATTAAAAGATTGGATAAACACACAAAGTAGGAAATAGGTAAGATGGTTATCATAGAATAGCACTGATTATGAGTACTGCATTTAGGGCTCATTGCAAGATGAAAGAATGATAATTAGGCACTTAAAATGTTTTATCATTCGAGCAGATATTTTCAAAGAAATAAACAATATTTTCAGGTGAGAGAACCAAGAGCATAAACTTTGTTTATTTAAAGTTTAGTCCTATTTCCTTGAGTAGAAAGAATTCTTAATTATCCTCCTAAGGTAATCCCCTTCCAGTAAGGAATTTGATCTAGGACTCCCACAAGTATTCTAATACACAAACAGATCCTTCGTTTAATATCCCACCATGAAGCCTAAATTATGAGAATTATGAAGACCACCATAAATTTGTTTTAATGGTGATATGGTATTCTAAACTCTATTATTACAACGACAAAACTCAAAAGTTAGGTGCTTCATAGTTAAGAATTTATGGTAAGCTTATTTCATATCACAAGTCAGTAAGATAAAGCCTATAATTGTTCATGAACTATACTTATTACCCAAACATACTTCTTACCCAAACATACATATTGCTTTGGATGCCATGCAATATATATATCCATCCATATATATATATTGATGATAGTGATAAAAGTATAGAGGCTAATATTGGCAAACCAACTTGGGTCAAACGTTCAAGCAAGAAAAATATAAAAATCAGAGAGGATAGAAGGTTGACCTCAAGCAATGGAGCTGTACATGCAGCAAGAACAGATATAAACTTAAAGCACTTATGTGTTTAGTTTTTTTTTTTTGGTTAATAAATGCAAACCTGATATATCTGTCCATGACACATTCCACGCTCTACAGATGACTTGTTTAAAATCATGGCATCCTCCATATCATATCTGGTAACATAAATTGTTAGAAGAATTGGTAAAATAACTAAATGATATAAGTTATTCAACATTTACCCCGTATATGCAAGGACTGCCACTATTGCATTTGTGCCGTTTGGATACTCATCAATATTGTACTTTGTATATGCACTGGTGCGTACAATAGGGGATTGAGGAGTCTGCAAATGCCCAGAATACATAAAGAAGGATGAGCACAAAGACAAACCACAGCAAACAGAAATGCAACAACAAAATACATCATTTTCTAACGTCAAGAACATGGTTTCTGAACAAGTTAAACTGCAAGCAGACCTATTAAATATGTGAATGCAAATGCTTCTATTATTCAGCTAAATTTCCATTCCCAACAGGATTAGGCCAAGTTATGGACACTGGCAATACATGTAATAGATGGAGTGGCACCATATCCACTGTATCTACTCTGGAATTATTTATTCTGGAGGCATGAGGAGTTTTGGCCATATGCCAAAGAACCAAATTCCTGCTTATGGGATCTTTCTATCACTAAAATGAAGTTTGGGAACTAAGACTTGATCAAAAAGAAAATGGAAACCCAAAAAAAGTTGTGTTTAGTAGGTTGTAAATTCAACAAATCAAGATACTCTAACGGCTGACTAGGAATTTTGAACTATGTTGTCCTGCTATCAATCCACGTGTATTTCAAGACCATGCATAAAATTCCAATCTTCTTCCACTTTTTCAAACAAGAAAATGAAAATGAGAGTTATATAAACAATAGACTATTGCATCACCTAAAAGCCATTTACAGAAATGTACTTATAGAAACTCTATCAAGGAAGCCAACACTAAGAACATTAAAGAAAACAATTATAAGACACACCTGAAGATGGTATAGCTTCTGATCAGCACGGAAGGGAAGAGATTGCAAAGAAAAACCCATTGTTTGCTTTGCCATCTAAAATAAACAAATTACAGACTTAGAATATTGAATTTAGAGAACATTACAAGCAAATGTTATCGACCATACACCACTTTTATGACCCTAAATTAGATCAAAACCTGACACTGGTACATATTTCGTGGGCTTTGATTATGATCTGACCAAGGTGTTAGATTAGCAACCACACTAAGCATTGCAGTTGGATGAATTTCTTCATGAGTTGCAGGAAAAGTATAACTTCTTCCACCATTTCCACCATCAGAACATCTTATTTCCATAAATACCTATGCTTCGATAAAAACAAAAAAAAGGTAGCAAGTTAACCACTGCAGCGGAGCCATGCATAATAAGTATACCAAGCAGACAGTGTCCTATTATCTGTTAACCTGTTCAAATGGGCCAATAAGTTCAATATCTCGACCTCCCTCTGAGGAAATAGAAAGATTCCGAACTGGACGAATAAATCTGGATGGTGATGTGGAGAGGTATAAACCAGGATATGCACCACCTATGCTCAGAGGAACATATCCAACCTCCAAATCACCAGGGATCTGCATTATTCCATCCAAATATCTTTAAGGAAAATAATCCACTATTTTAAAAGTACTGAGGTTTTATTGAGGTTTATAACCAATAAAAATAAACCATATGAAAGGGAAAAAGTCCAGCTAGGACAAACCAGTGAAGGAGCCAACACTTTCAATCTTCGTAAATGAGCAACAACTTTCTCAATTTCACTGGAACGTATAAAACCCACAACACGGCCATCTAAAAGAACAGACAAAACTTGGGGAGGACCAGGTTGCACAAGCTTTGGCAATGAAGAAGTCATTCCAAGACCAGTCAGAACATTGAGAATAGATTTTCTTATAACAAAAAAATCTTTTACCAGCCCTTGTGAGTCAAAGTATGATGTAACTCCTGGTACAATAACCGAGAAAAGGATCAAAATTAGAAGTAATACCCGGATAAAAATACTATGAAAAATTAAGTGGAATATTTAAGGCAAATATTCTTAGTCAGACAAAATGCGGAACTAATGTAAAAAAAGTTCACCAAGTAGAACTAACAAACATAGAGTTAGGATGAACTTCTAAAGCACAATTGCATGAATACAACAGACCTTGTCTGCATGGAAAGACAACATCCAAATATGAAAAAGTTTCAAACTTTCATTAGAGAAACAAACTTAAAGCATCCAGCAAATAGGAATGAACATGAATTCACTCCTAACTTTTTTCCTCAAGGCATCTTTATTCCTTCAAGCCTGTATTTTACATGGTCCATATCTTTTCTCTCTCTCTATAATCTTTTGCATGGATAACAGAGAGCAAACATTAAGATAGATGGCAAAAATAATCTATGTATCTTAACCTTGAGTACTGTATCAAAAGAGATACTGTACTCACTAGTTTCATGCTGAGACACCATGCCTTCTACATAACTATTAATTATATATGTGACACCATTGTTGTAATTTAGTGATTTTATACTTTCAGCATTGACACAGCACAAATCTTCTGCACTCTAATTTGAAAATCCCACAAATGTTTCAAAAGAACACAATTTTTTCAATGAACATGTAAGGCTCTGGATTTTGTATTTTCAAGATTTGAAGCCTCCTCAGTCCATTCAGAAACATCTTAACGGACATATTAATTTAAATTTGCTTTTAATATCCCAGGAAGAAGTACCAAGACAAAACCAAAAATAAGTAGACGTGAAGTTGTTTATTAAAGAGGATTGAAATAATTGATTAACATCCAATTAAGAATTAATATTAGAAAACAAATCCAATGAAACAATTTTTACAAATATTGCACTTACGACAGTAACAAGTCATATGATTCAGTAGGCCACATGGCTCCCCATCAGGTGTATGAACAGGGCAGAGAAAACCCCAAGATCTGTTGATGAATAGCATAACACATCATATATTATTAGAAATACCACATAATTGACCAAAAAATTATTATAGGTTGCTGCATACTCAGGTAGCAGCTTCCGGACACTTGTTGTGCGAAGACCTGCAAATGAAGCCCCTCGATGCACAGCTCGGAAAAATGATAAAAACCGTAGAAAATTGAGCCTCTCAGCTTGCACTGTGAAACCAGCCCTCTAATAAAGCAAAAGATAACAAGAATAAATATTTTCTAATTTTATCAAAAATAAAAACATTAAACACATAATGCCAAAAAAGTCATGGTTCTTAAGAAATATGAATCCGGTAAAGTAGGAGCCAGCAATGATTACCACAATCTCCAATGAAATATATCAGAACAGTATAGCACATAGAAGCAGTTACTAGGACTTGGTACGACCCACTCAGATTGAATATTACATTATTTCAGAACCAAAACTATGTTCCTCAAAGGTTCAAGCTGATATCACCCTTTTTGCATTCCAAAATAAAGAAAACACCAGGTAAGCACAAAACTTATTTCAACCCAAGAAATAATAATAATAATAACAAAGCATTGAGGTAATGAGGATCCCCTCTAAAACTTTTTCTATAAACCTTGAATAAAAATCATCAGGGATCAGTAACAACTTCGTATCAATACCAACTTATTGTTTAAGAAATCAAATCCAGAAGTCAAACAAATTTGGGTTCCATCAGAACCCCCCTGTGGTATCTACTTTTCAAAAAACTCCCTGTGATTTTAATTTCAATAAAGAGGCCCTGTAGTTAAATAATTGTTCAAATAGGCACATTCCTCAATATTCTATCTGTAATTGCAATACAACTTTTGTTATTTCCTTTGGTAGTTACTGTTTACATTGAATTACATTACTCTGTTCAAAATCTTTCAAAATAATACAATAAAATATGACTGAAAGGGCATTTTTTACTAAACATCAAACCAGAATATCCTCTTTGATGAAATTGAATTAACCCAACAATTCTGGGTAACATGACACCCATGAGTAACTGGAAGAAAAAATAAAAAATTACTGAAAATCCAACTTTTCAAGAATACCATTTTGGAAACCAAGGGCAAAACAAAGGCATCTCTACTTTGAGTAATGCATACTGCCGTCAAAACTAACAAAACAGAACCACAGGACAAAAGCCAAGATTACCGAAGAGAGATTTGAATTTGCAAACCATGTACAATGACAGAAAATAAACAAATAATAAAGTTGCCTAAACATACACTTAAATTCACCAATCAAGAAAATTATAAATCCTTTAGCAAAAGATAAGAGTCATGCTTCAAGAAAATCTAACTTGCACAATTGGCTGTGCCAGAAGTGAAGTACCATTCCAGGTCCACATATACTTTTCCATAAGATTATTCCTATAATTTAGAAAAAGAAAAAGATAATGATGATGTATTATGTATTATGTAAACTGCTGAGAAATCCCAATTAAGGAGTCCATCACAAATAGGTTAACACCTGCTGCATATCTAGACCTGATTGCGTAGCTAGTCTTCCAGTTTTCAGCATGTTTTCCACTGCTAAGCCAATTTGTGTTGGAGGGTTTTTATCAATGACCTTCTTAACATCTTGCACTGCATTTCCCCGGGCAACAAAAAGATTAAGTGTTAGAAAATACTATGACCTGCTTTAATAATATTTCCAAAATAGATTACACTAATCAATAAGACAGTAATTAAGCTGTTGTTGTTCCAGGAATCCAATCCCAATAATTGGATACAGGCAGTCAAATACCTGCTAAGAAATTAAAATTGTTCTTTTTTCCAAGCTCTTCTTGGACAAGTTTTTTAGCCTTGCGCATCCAATCTTCTAGTTTTTCCTGCAAACAAAAAGAATCAAGAATTAATATTAAGATTCTGTAAGTTCTGAACAAACTGAACTCTGACTATAAGAGAATCTGATTTCCAAGATAGCTGGTGAGTCAAGGGACAGACTGCAGCACAGCATACAACGAAATCCACATTTTGACACATGTACAAGCACAACTTTCAGTTTTAGACAAGTTATAGAAGTTACTTCTTTTTTCTTGCTCAGTTAAAGAAACACATCAAACAAGGGACATGCAACACCCATCACGCTCCATTGGAATAAAAGGCTGAAATTTTCCTATGCTATCAACATAAAAAGCATATGCCAGCAAATAGAGGCAAAACTAGAAACTTGAACCCCCAACCCCATCCAGCAGAACATCTATTCATATTAACTGAAAGCAAAAGGACTTCCTCATTTATCCAACAATAGTCTAACTTTTGGTTGCCAACTTTGGCTTAAAACTGGCATTAACAGAGTTTAGAATTAGTCCTGCCTTGAGATAGATGGTTATAAGGTGCCCAGGGAGTAAGACTTCTTGATTCTGCAAGGAATCTGGATTGTCCGGTGCTGAAGTCTGATCCGTAAAAGAGAAAAGCTTCTGCAACATAAAGCTAAAAACAAAAAATTCATTTGCAAATCAAACTAAGACATAATGGAGAATCCTAAACTAGAAAAAGAAAAAGAAAATCCAAATGTGGAATGAAGAGTAAGTGATACTATTTCATAGGAAAAAGGTATGAAAATGATTATAAATAAAATAATCAAATGAAGTTAAGACAAGGAACATACATGAGAAGATTGAATTTGTCATCATAATTATTAAGATGAACAAAGATGTAGTCCTTTAGAACAGTGTGAGCCACCTAAAAGAAATAGAGTTAGGGAAAAGAAGAAAAAGTTAGCCAAAACACCTAAACTAACAAACTCAGGTACAGAGACTTTGGAGAAGGTTCACAAAAGAACTCCCATCATTTCAGAAACAAAGAAGGAGAACTGCAGGAAATGTAATTCAGCTCACATTAGAGGGAGTTTCATTCTCAAGTCCATCTACAACTGGTTGGAAATGCTCTCCTACAACGAAAACCAACTAATAATAAGTTGATGCAGCAATACAGATAATTAGGTAGTTGAAAAAGTAAGTACCTATATGTTGCAAACAGTCATGCTGAGTGAAAAGAGACAAGTCCCGAACTTCATCAAGAATAATCTTTGCTCTTTCAGCAACAAGCTCGGAGCCAACAGCTCCCTTTACCTTGTTGTATTTCTCGTTATAGCAACATGTTAATTTCTCATAGATTTCCCGATCTGTAGTATCGACAAGAGCCTGTTAGAAGTATAAAAGAAGTACAGTAAGTACATAAGGAGAGGTAGAAGCATTATAGTTTCTGCTCAACACCAGAAAAAAGTATGAGCAAATTAAGTATAAGACAAATCTATCAAGAATTTGGGCTGGAAAAACTGCTAATATCACACTATTAAGTTCAAAAGATAGCATTTATATCCCCATTTTATTTGCATTTCATTTAGGAGAATGGTGAGGGGTCATGTTGAAAACCTAGAGTTTTCAGTACCAATTTAGCTTGTTTTCCTCTTACCCAAATCAATAGACCATGAAGATCTATGAGTCCAAGATATTTGAGCATGGTCACACGCTTAACTAAAAAACCCACCATTTGGCAAAAAGGTGTAATTCCCTTTTACCGGGTATCTTCTCCAAAGGAACTAGGATAGCAAAGTAGCATGTTTAAATGTACCCCAATCCACCCATTTGAAATAGCTGAAATCCTCCCACCAATTTTCATGATGTGTAGTAAGTAAGCTAGGACAGATGAAAGCCACAGTGAAGCCATCCATTTGCAAGTATTAATAAACATGCGGATTTCGTGGCAACAAATATGAAATACAGGAAATAATAAAACTACAGAAGAGACATAATTACAGCTTCCACATTTTCTATTAAAGCCAATGCATAGACAATACATCTGCAATTCTTTGTTTGTGTGAAACAAAACATTGTAAAAACTAAAAATACGCCTTACAAAAAGAATGGCAGTCTTATAAAAGTGAGACTCCAATGACAGAACTAGGAATGCACACTACCTTAAGAACCATGCCAGCAGGAAGCAAGTATTCCCTTCCCTCTATCCTGCAAAAGCAAAGGGTGAAACGTAAATTAAGTTTACATTTTCCTTACAAGCCCAGAATTCATTCATCCCACAGAACTGAGATGCTTACCAAAATCCAAGTCTAGCACTTCCATTGCGAAGGTAATGCAGTTTAACTGTTACAGAGGATTGATCTATTAAAGAAGATTGATACTCTCTCACACACCTGAGATAAAAATTTCAAAATCACAAAAGAAGGATTCAAGAGATGAAAAGGGTACGAAAAGCTTGATACAATAGGCACACCTTTTATCTTTAAATCAGTTCATTGTGTCAATATGAACAGAATGTAAGTCTAACAGCAAGCATTCACAACTAATAAACAATAATATGAAAAACAAGGAGAATATAAAGTCAACATAACATTAGCATCATGAACAAAAGATTACCACTAGAAAATGCTAAACAATGTTGAGCAATTGGGACATCATGATCAAGATGGAATTCTTGCACTCAATCTATGTATTGTGTTCCGTCAAAACCAATAGGAAATAGAAAGGCAATGAAACCAAGAGTGCCTTTAAAACCAAAGGCCAGGAATGCAGGTAGCCGATGAAGAATTGGATTATATAAATAGATAACATAATTCATGAACAATTAAGGGACACATAGGCTGAACAATCTGATACCAAGGGGAGCAAGTTTCATTGGACCAACCATTTATAATGAACACCTGTGTACAATGTCTATTTGAAAGAATCAGCAAAAACAGCTGAAGAAAGAAAGTGAGCCGAAATTTAGGTGTTTAATGTTAGATGCATCCTTCTCCACTCTCATGGGGTAATAAAATGTGGAAGACTCGAGGCTTCTAACAAATCACAGATGACAAAAGGCTAAAGAGTTGCAACTAAGAACTAATCAGCAACAAAAGATATCAAGGATTTTCAAACAATATTTGTGAATTTGCAAGGAGATGACAAATCAAAGTTTCTCAAAAACTATTAATTTGCACTTTCTAGATATCAAGTAAGCATATTAACAATTAGCATTTCAGGAATATGAGATAAAGTCGGCAAGAGTATGGACCTTATCACAACTGCTTTATCAGTGAAGCCTTCCCTTCTATCACGAAATGAACTCCTCACCATACTCATAGGCTGAACAGAAAATAATGGTTCAGTAATCTGGCACTTGGAAATAAGAAAAGTTAATGAATCAGGGACATGAGCAAGAAAAAGAAATGCAAGTCAACACCAATCCTTGTTCAAGCGTCTATATTGGCAGCATTTGGTAGCCCAATACTGCTTTTTTCCACTCAAATCTTACTCCAGGCATAAATAACATATTTCCTAGACAGCTATCTTATATCAACAAGCTTTACTAGATGAAGCCACTACCAAAGGACTACATCAAAGTGTCAAAGGGAAGCATATGCCAAAAGAGATGAGAGCAGAGAGAGAGAGAGAGAAAGAGAGAACCACACATACATAATTGCGCTTTGGCATTATTAGAAGTCGAACAACTCTCTCAAGCCCATTCAATATGAAGTAACTGCATGCAACAATAGAATAAAATAAAATAAAATAAGGAAACTAACTGCAATATAAACAAATGAAAACTGTAAATTAAAAAGATTGACCAACTGTATATTGATCAAATTATGGCCTTATTGCATCAATCAGCATTAATTATGCAACAACTCCTCCCTACCATCCTGCAACACCCTTTTATTGAATGTGAACTATTTCAGTTAACAGACAACAGGTAGCATGGTGGCATCATTGTGTGTATGTGCAGGCAAAATATGTTATAAACATTCATATATAGCTGACAAGACCATATAACAGCCATTAGATAGACTTATTTCTCCTATTTTCTTCAGCCTTTGAATTTTTCTCCACTCTTTGGCCCTTCAACCCACATTCTATCGACTTCCATCTCATATTCCAAGTAAAAACTTTATACAAGATCAACAAGCTGAATTCAAATGTTTAACATATTTGAGCCATAACATGATACTTACCCACCCATTTCTGCTGCTTCTTCTTTGAGTGAGATCAACTTTTGGGGATCAGCACCTCTTAAGTGACAAAGCTTTGACTGTTGCCATAGTTACACATTATAAATCGAAATGAAGAATATTATGGTCTAAAGGACATGATAAATTGTACCTAAAGAAAAACAAATACATCAATATATGCATATAGTTCCTACAATGTCAATCGTTCTATGATTTATTAGATTAAATACAAAACAATATGCTATTTTGCACTATTAAAATTCTTTTGACCTAAACATATTTCACATGACATTGAAACATCAAACAATCACAAAAATATGTTTACTACAGGTTATAAGAATCCATTCAAACACTTATTTAGAACCATAAAGGAATGATAATGTGCAAAACTTGCTAGTGCATGTTGACATTATAAGCTCCCTCCCTTTTACCAATGGTAAAAAAAGAACAACAACAGTATTTTGCTGTGGCTCTTCCAACAAAGGGGAAAAAAATGAAAAGAAAAAGAGATTTTCACATGGATTTCAGGTTTTCAAACAGTCATCTTACAACAATTAACATTTGCCTAATTTTCTCGACGTATGCAAGTGGTTGAACTTGAGAATTGGTATGACCATCAAGTAAAACTAGAGAAGTCAATCAAGTGAAAAACAAAAAGGTCATGTCTTGAAGGTACAGAGACCCAATTCTTCAGTTCAGATATGACAGTTCAGCTTAGAATTCAAATCAGGCCCTAAACCATATCAAAAGAATTCGTGTGATTGAAAAGTAAATTAAAAGTAAACAAAACAGAAACAAGACCAAAAGAATCCTAACCTTTAACATTATAGGCAGGTGCCCAAAATTAATTTTTTCTCTTATAACAGCTCGGCCTTGATACTGAAAGCAAACATCAGCCTCAAACCTTCCAGTATATGAAAGCTTAGCCTGTCGACACTGTTCAAAAAGAACTAAGTTACACCCATTAGCGGAATACATACGGTCAAATAAAGTAACAAATAGTTACTTACTTCAAAGGGCAACAAAGCACCCCGCTTCGTGGAACCGTGTTCTTTCTGAGGCTCATACAATCTAGGATTACTCAAGAAAAGTAAGAAAAGAAGTTAAGGACACAAACATGTAACAAGTGATCTAAATCCTTTAACGGTTACCAACAACATTAAATTGATCACAAGGATATGAGAAAGAGAGGTATTGGTGAAGGAATCATGAATCTTGAGAGGTTTGATATTATCCAACATGACTTCAAGACCCCTATCGACCATGTAATCGTAGGAGTCTATATGGTGTGTCACAAGCTCCTCCAAGTCTTTGTAGTTGTTATTCATTGCCATTCCCGCGACAAACCTTAATTATTCTCGCCACACGACCACCAAAATACCCTTTCCAGCAGATAGCCTTGTAGTTTAGGGAAAGGGAGACGAAGAGAACAGGACTGTCATGGGTTAACTACAGGGGACAGAAAGCTCAGAGGAGGAGAAGCTATGTAGGGTTTATACTTAATGGGGTTTAGTGAAAAAACAAGGCAAGGACTTGGTAAGAGCAGAATATTTGTACGGTCCGAGTTCGATTTAAGGTTAAAATAAACTCCAGTATTTTACAATGTTATGAATACCGTACCAACTTCGGTACCGGATTAGGCTCTGGAACGGAATTATACCGGTATCGGTCGATACCGGGTACCATTTTGGGATATTTTTTAAATTTATAAAATAGTCCTTAAATTTTTTAAAAATTGCAAAATAGTTCATATTAATATATTATACAGCTGTACTGTATACTTTACTAGTTTACTGTTTACATCAACCATACTTTCAAAAATCTTAATAATA
>JAOTIZ010000005.1:11144947-11158216 GCA_027123425.1 Erythroxylum panamense
ACGATAAGTTTTCTGAAAGTACAAGTAATTGTTCTTTGAAGGGATTAACGAAAAGTCTACCACAATTCAACCCCCCCCCTTCTTGTGTATCTTGATCATATTATTGTTCAATATATTAACGTGTGATTCACTTCAGTACTGGGTTGTGACATATGAGGCACGATGAACATCAATGAAATCAACAAATGATACAAAGCAATGTGTAAATTTATCCTTGATTTAAGATAAGGATACTCTCTAGGAAGAAGAAGAATATTTTGTGTAGAATTTTCTTTCTACTTTTCTTTTCATTTGTTCTAATGTTTAAAACAAAGTTTGTTACAACATGTATGGTACCTATCTCTAATAATAGAATGTATGACACCTGTATATATTTTGTTGTTTAGCATAACTACCTAGATACTTCTTCTAGAGTACTTAATATGTGACAAAATCTTTCATCTAGCAGGCTTTTGTATAACACCTTTGATCCTAGGTTGATTTATATTTTCTTCCTTTTCATTTATATGTGAGGAGCCTTATAGATATCATAAATAATATGAGATGTTTCTTTTGTAAAAAAAAAGGCCAAAAAATATGATTGTATGAAGTATAAAGTATGGAAGGAAGAATATCAACTATCAATTACTTTTTGGCGTATATCGTTGTTGAATTTAATGTTGCTATAGCTACATCAAGTTCCGAGTAGCTAGATAGTGGAGCTTTATAATCACAATGATTCTATAATGTATGGATTCATATCCAGGAAACAACTAACTAAAGATGAGTTTAAACTAATGGTTGACAATAATGAAGAAGTTAATGTAGATTTTGTAGTTGTTTGTTTAAACCTTAATACTAATTTTAAATTTAATTTGCATAACACATTTCATATACTGTCTTTAGATGAAACTTGATATATGTATCTATTTTTAATAAGGAAATCTATAATTTTGTAATTAAAACCCATTGTATGATTATCTTTTAATGCAATTTTTCTTAAAATAAATATCTTATCATATAGGTTGTTACTTATCTAGGAAAAACCATTAATGTTATTGTATAAAAGATTGGGTCACATCTCTAAAAAGAATTGAAAGTTTAATAAAATAAAACATTCTCTTAACTCTTTATTTCATGATTTAAAAATATATATTGGTTGTTGTAGAGAAAAATTAGCTAAAATTAAAAAAAGGGTTAACTCATAATTCTAATTTTTTAGAAATTATTCATACTAGTAAGGCTGGTCCTTATTCACCTACTATATATCATTTATAATTTTTTTTTACGTCTATTAATGATTATTCCTGTTACAAATATATATTCTTGATTAAAGAGAAGTATGAAGTTCTTGAAAAATTCAAAATATTTAAGACTAAATTTAAAATATAATTGAGAAATTCAATTAAGATTGTCAATCTAATCATAGAGGTAAGTATTATGGAAAATATGGAGTTTTGGACAAGAAAATAGGTTTATTTTCCAAAAACTTGAAAACTTGTGAAATAGTAGCTCAATTTGTTATGTTAAATAGTTTTGAACAAAATAACATAGCCAAAATGCAAAAATTGCACCCGTAAGATATGATGAGGAGGATGTAAAACATGACTAACCTTTCAAATTACCTTTAAGGTGAGGCTATTAAGATTGCCTTATATATTCTTAATAGGCCCCAAGCAAATCAAAAACGAAAATACCTTTTTATCTATGAAAAGGATGGAAATCAAGTTTCACTCATCTTTGAATTTGGAATTGTCCTACTAAGATACATTTATATAATCCTTATAAAAATAAATTGCATCTTCATTCTACTTTGTTGCTTTTTTTAGGTTAACTAGACTATTATAAAGATTATAAATTTTATTGTAGAGAAAGATGATCTATAATTATGGAATCATAAATAGTTAAGTTTCTAAAATATGACGTATATGATCAATTTGGTCCTTCTTATAATTAAGATAATAATAGAGCTAATAATGTTGTAATTTCATATCCTTCACTAATTCAGTTAGAGTTAGTTAATGTTATACCTAATGCCACTTTTGTATAGGACTAAGAACCAATACAATCATAGAATAAGGTTCTTATGACATAGGATCAAGTTGAATAAATTAAATTAAGAAGATCCACGAGGGTGAGGAGGTATGTTATAAATAAATTTATAAGATTAAAAAAGATCCTTAGGGGAAAGTTGAGTGGTTTAAAGTTAAATGGTTACTAAAGGTTTTACTTAGGCGGAATGGATAGATTTTAGTGTCACTTTCTCTCATGTAACTTCCAAAGGTGTATTTAGAGCGATTATGTCAATAATAACTTACTCTGATAGAGGTTTTAATTGCATTCTTGAATAGAGACCCTTATAAGAAGGTCTATATGGTACAATTTGAAGGGTTTTAGGATGATGAAAAGAGTCATATAATTCATAAATTAAGGAAATCATTATAAGAATTAAAATAAGCTTCTTGTTAATGGTTTCTGAAATTTATAAAGTAACAACTTCATTCGAATTTATTGAAAATAAAGTTAACAGATGCTTATACTACAATGTCAAGAGGAGCAAGGTTATTTGTCTAGTTTTGTATGTGGATCATGTTTTACTTGTATAAGATGACTTAGCCAAAGTACATGAAGTTAATTATTTATTGGATAAGCATTTTAAGATGAAGGACTTTTGTAAAATATATTTTTTCTTTGGTATTCATACTCGTTTTAAAACTTGTTAGGAATTTTTCAGAAAGCATACCATTGAGTAGGTGTTACAAAGGTTTAGTACAAAAAATTATAGATTTTGTGCAACATCAATCTCTTATTAAGAAAGATTGTCTTTGGCACAATGTCCAAAGAATGAAATGGAAATAAAGACCTTATAAAATGCTCCTTACTCAAGTGTTAGTAACCTGATGTATGTTCAACCTTATGCTAGCTTAGACATTGCATCAATTGTTGGACTATTACGTAAATACTTATCTAACTCATGTATAGACCATTAAAATATAGTTAAACGAGTTTTAGGATACCTTCAAGAAATAAAAGATTACATGATGACATAAAAAAGATTGAGAAATGAGATAAGATTGGGTATACAAATATTGACTTCTATATTTCTATATCACAAAAAGTCCATTTAATAAGCCTTGGAGTAACTAGTAAAGTTACTTATTTATGACCATAAAGTCACAGGTTCAAGTTGCGGAAATAGTCTTTTTGTAAAAATATAAAGAGAAGGCTGCGTACATTATGACCCTCCCTAGACTCCCTCAGAGCGGGGAATCTTGTGCGTTGGGTACACTAACTTTTACAAAAAATCCACTCAGGTTATATCTTTATATTAAATCGTGGTGTCATTTTATGTAAAAGTGTCCAATAGACTCTTATAACCTCTTCAACTATGCACATAATGCATATTACACGTTATATGACTACTTCATATGCAATTTGGCTGAGAATTTGATTTCTAAACTATTTGTTATTGATTAAGTTACAAAATATATCTAATTCTATTACGATAATCTTTTTATGGTATTATTCAGTAATAATAATAAGACTTTCTCAAAGTTTAAGAATTAGAGGTCAAATGTTTGACCATAAAGGAACTTGTACAAAAAGATGACATTACAATATAGCATATTTTGTCTAAACATATGTTGGTTAATCCTTTAAAAGATTTTGCCCTACCATTTTCAATAGACATTTCTTTAGTATAAGTGTTTTAAAGTCCTTGGCATTGTTACTTAGAAATGATTGCATACCTACTCTCTCTCTCTCTCTCTCTCTATATATATATATATAGTTATGTAGAAGTTATATATATCATTGCTTAAGTTATAACACATATAAAAGCCGTAAGATTTATGTCAATCTTAAGCATATTACATGTTACTTTACATATATACAATTTGATTGTGATTATGTGTATCTTGGCATATTTAAATATCTTAAGATATTGATTAGTTTATGGGTAGGAGGGGATATAAGTTTTTAATTTTAAAAAAATTCTCTGTTGCAGTTTAACATACAGCTAGAGAAACACGTGTTTCTTTGTTTCAATTTAAGATAAAGATAAGAGAAATTATGTCAGCAAACAAAACGTGGTGCATTATAGATCATGGAGATACCACTCTTAATTTTCTCATTCATGTAATAAGTTTAGTAGATGCACATGGCTATATTGGATCAATGTCATATATTGACACAAGCTTTGGATATCTTCTAGTATTAAAAACTTTTAAGACCAAATGATGGACTTCAATTATTTTTGATCAAATATTTTATAAAATTTGACTAAATATAACATTATTTTTTCTTTATTAGCCTTTATAATAATAATTAATATTTGTTTAAGAGGGAGAATGTTAGAAGTTTATTTATATTGGACATTTATTAATTACTACTTTTAAAAAATGAGACTAAGAAAATTAAATTTTGATATGGTAAGTGATTCAAATGAATAATCTAATTAATTAAGTGAAATCCATTGAAAAAGATATGACATCTTATCATACATCTTACTCAAATCTTCAACAACTTATTCAAATAGAGTTGATACAAAAATATCTATGTTTCTATATTAGCTTTATTTATATAAATTTATAGTTGATATTGGATCAATTGATAAAGTTTGTATTATGTATAACAGGTGTAGCAATTAATTACTTCTTGTTCTTGTTAATGTTTGGTATAAAATCTTTTCCTAAATTGTTTGTATAGTTTCATCGTGGTCCTTTCATAGTTTGCAGTTCACGGAAGAAATTGATTCTGGAAAATAGGAGTGAAAAACACAAAAAAAAGGAGAAAGTCGAAACGCAAGGAGTAGTGAACGTTTACAAATTAAAATGCTGTATCCTTGTTGGTTAATTCAGCAAGAATGAGTTCAAGAACAAGGAAGTTGGATACATTATGTGGGGTTATGCTTCAATTGCTTATGGTTGTGGAAAGTTAGGTACTCTAATTCTAAAAAACAAGAAATCCAACTTTATGTTATGCTCCTTACATATTCATTATATCGTCATCCAACCTGCGCATGTATTTTGCGGTCTCGCTCCGCCTGCGTCTTCTTGGTGGTGAGTATGGTTGATCCGAGAGTGGCAATTGTAGCTACAAGGACTAGAACCCCTGAACCAGAGAACACCCCATTCTTTACTAGATAGCATTTGTGGTCCAGCCATCCTCTTCCGTAGGACTGCCTTTTGCTCATGCTCGTGACTGAGCTTAATAAAATCAGTGCCATCCCAAAGGTGATCCTGCGGCAGACACAATTATACAACTTCCTCTCATCTTATATGTCTAGTAGTCTTTTTAAGCGTTGAAATCTCAATGTAGGCATCTCCAGCCTGTCCATGTTCTTTATTCTCATTAAAATCATGCTAGTTGCCAACCTTTGCCCAATCAAACTGACCCTCCAAGAGTGTATATTTTGATATCTTCAATCGCTAAAATATATTTCAAATGCTTTTTCGTATGTAAATTTGGCATCTAATTTTAGGACATGATAATTAAGGTTTTTCTCAGGAACTGCACGTTTTAGCTGAACCGAAAGCAGTGGACTAGCTATGGATATGAAGATGAGTTAGATAGATCACCT
This sequence comes from Erythroxylum panamense, assembly GCA_027123425.1. Taxonomy (NCBI): domain Eukaryota; kingdom Viridiplantae; phylum Streptophyta; class Magnoliopsida; order Malpighiales; family Erythroxylaceae; genus Erythroxylum; species Erythroxylum panamense. The sequence continues at coordinate 11,150,508 of JAOTIZ010000005.1, forward strand.
ACCAGGACAGCAACAGAAGAGCTATAGCCATTGTCGGTCTTCTGGCCTTACATCCTTGTCTACTGTCACCTGACGGGAACTTTCTGCAAATTAACAAGTTACCGATGACTTGTGCACAGACCATACATACCAATGCTGCAATTCCAAAGCGAAAGGCACCACTTTTAGGAACATAACACCATTTTCCATCCAACTTCACATCTTCCTTCTACAAGATGGACAACACCCAATGTCCCAAAAAACCAACTTTCAAAGCACTTCAATAACAATGCACACACTAATGAAGAAGAAAAAGGAAAGTACAAACCTTGGCTTTCTTGGCCTCAGCGACGATGCATAAAAGAAAGGAGGAGAGGCCAAGGAAGATGACAACTACGGCGAAGATTAGCGAGAACCCATGTCGAGGCTTTTCCATGGTGAGGTGATGCGCCCTTTTGGGCTTGAAATCTTCTCGGAGATGGGAAAAGAATGAAAATCACCAAAACAAGATGGCTTGGAGATTACTCAAGGAATACAAAGATACGGGGGAGGGATGTATGTTGGTCGTCTTTTCATGATCCTTTCTTGGGAGTTTCCTGTGGGGTCGTTGAAGTTCTGTTTCAAAATCGTCTTTCATTGCTCTGAAGGAGAGACCATTTTCTACATGTACATAGATGATACGTATACATCAAAATCTCCGCATCTGCTCAATGTTTCTTCTGCAACCTCCCGAGATGGAAACTGAAATGGGATTAGTCTTGAAGCATATAATATGATTAATGTTTGGAGATCGAACGACTCTTATAGACGTGACGAACCTGGACATGTGACATAATTAAGGCTCATTAAGGTTTAACATTATTTAATTTGATGGTTGACTTCTGTGGAAGTGTTAGATCGGGATCCTATGAACAATGAAATAATGGGAATGGTAAACAACGTTCGTCACCCAATTCCATAAATTGTGTGCATTGAACCAATGGCGGACAATTTTTTTCTCCATAATTCTTGTAGAATTTAATTTATGGCACATGGTTGTAATTAGAAAAGTACAATCCAATTAAGTTCAATTTACTTCACTTAGATAATCTGGCTTTTTTTTTTTTTTTTTGAAAGTAAGAACAAACAGCAAACAAGATAATGATAAAAAAGGCAAAAACTAACCCAAGCCAACAGGCTTATCCCGTATATCCGGATCCTATTAGCCTTTTCTCATCATTGTTTGAACAAATAAAAAAAACAGAAAATAAAATAGAATCTAAACAGGGAGGAGTAACACTCTAGTTATTAATGTGGTATGTTTTATAATACTCAATAAGATGGGCGACCATTCAATTGTTTCCTTTGACAAGTCAGATAATTATCCAAAGTGTGGCTTTCGGCTTCTGCCCCATCTAATCTGTCTGATAACGTAAGAGTTACATTGAGAAGACGACAAAAAATTTGGTTAGACAAAGTGTTAGCTATATAGTCGTATCACAGATTGTTTGCTAAATCTTATGATAGAAAACTTCAACTTAGGTGAATTTCATTGATTAAATTCAACCCAATTGATTTGTTACTTTTTTCTTTAGCTTAGGTACTATCAGAAGTAAACGATTTGAAATGGGCTTTTCTTTTTTCGGTGTATATCTTTTTAATTGAATGTTGTAGTTTATTTCACTATCTTCGTTTAATTTATCATTAGTGTGTGTAACGTACAAATTATTATTATGCTCGAATAAAATCACCATTTGTTCCTCATATATGCATAGAACAAATATACTTGCAAAAATAAACACATTATGAAATTTGATTAGTCCAAGTCACTCTTAAAAGATACAAATTCAATATGTAATTTTACTTACTATAAAAAGTATTCATATGGTTTAAAATTACTAAAAAAACTTGTAATATTAGGAAAACTAAAGTATTTATTTTTAATTTTTATTGAGTTATTTTGTTATATTCTCTATTGAAATTAGGCTACAATACTCATACAGATTTTATCTTATTAGAGTGATAAAAACTCATCAAAAATTATATTTTAATATTTTTAAATTTAAAAATATTTTTTAAGTAATTACAAACGTTTCTTAGTAAGTGAAATTCCAACGACGGCTCATGTATTACACAGCTTCCATAGAATATTCAATATGCAATTGTAACGAGATTTTATGATTCAGAGCAATTGCCGTGGGTTGTTGTATCATATTTTCGGTAGCGGTCTGGGTAGTCTCTTCTCTTAAGATTTTAGGGTTGGTCCTAAAATTTAACTAGGATCCAAAAGCTTTTAAATGCACGAAAACAACTTAAACATTTGATTAATATTAAAAAAACCCTTACATTAACATAAACTTAACCTCTCTACTAAATATTTCCTATATGACAATTTTTTTTTGCAAGACCTCGTTGCCAACAATTTATCTGGCATGGATCCAATAAAATATGTAAACATTAACTAGATTATTAATCTTGAATTCCCAAATATCAAAAACCCCAAATTAATTTCAAAAACCCTTATTTCACAAAATCTCTAATTTGGCGTTTCTATTATCCGCGCGTCTTCTCTGCTTCTGTTTCACAAAATTTCTCCTTCCTGCGCGTCTTCTCTGCTTCAGTTTTACATTTTTTTTCTCCTTTTTATGCGTTGCTTCTCTTCACTGCATATGAGTTTAAATTTAAAAAGAATTTACTGACGAAATTTACTAAAGAAAATTTTCGCAGGTAAACCGTATCAACCATACGACGCTTTTACTAACGCAATTGCCGACGCCCATTATTGCCGTCGCCAATATTTTGTTTTCCTCACGACAATATTACCCACGGACATAACAAGCTCGTATATTTCCGTCGCTAACTAATCTCAAGTACCAACAGTCGTATTCTTTCGTCGGTAATTCCTCTCCCAAAAATTTAAGTGGGAGATGTGCTTGAAAACGTAAAGCATAAGCTACCTCGAGTAAGTGTCTATGTTTGCAATCGACCACTCCGTTGGTACGGTCGTCGTCATATAGCATTCATAAGGTATGAATTTTGGGTATCTTGTGTCACCCTATTCTACTTCAACTTGTTTGGTAAATGATTTACTTATAATGGATTGGATTTGTAGGGGTATCCTGGGTTCTGCACATAAGTTTACTTTAGACATTTTTCTAAAACCTGCAAAGCTGTGACCTATTATGTTAGGGTGCTTTATTTTAACATGAAATTCTGGCATTGTAACAGGTAGGAAATAAATATGATCTTGACTCGTCCAAATATGGATCCCAAAAAGAACTCAGGTCCTTAATTGATTATTTACATCGAAGTGGAATTAAAGTTGTAGATGACATTATTATTAACTATAGAAACGTTGAGGGGAAAGATGATGAATATGGTCCATATTTGAAGGTGGAACTCTAGATAATGGTCTTGATTAGGATCCTCAATTCATTTGTAGCACAAGCACTGACTTCATTAATTGCTAAGGAAATCCTGACAGCAGAGAGGACTTTAAACCTACCAATGACATTGGCTATCTCAATCCAACAGCTCAAAAAGAGTTGTCAGATTGGAAGAATTGGCTAAAATGTGAAATTGGGTTCAATGGATGGTGATTTGATTTTGTGAAGGGCTAAGCTCCTAGTATAACTAAGATAAATATGGGGAACACTTAACCAGAAGCAGAAGCAGGACATAGAAGCAACGCAAAACAGAAGTAGAGAAGCAATGTGACGTTTTCAATTGTAACGGGCTTGAACTTTCACCAAAGCTCGTTCAGCACTTGAGTATGCTCTTGTTCCTAAATCAACCTTCCGTACGAAACACTTTGCTAAATAGAAGAAGGAATATGGGATAATGCAAGAGCAATTCTATTCAAAGAACTCTCTCAAGAATGCTACAAGGCTTATAATGCTCTCTATTATCTTCTATGATTCAAATGAGGCAACCCCCAAGGGGTATTTATACTTGCTTCTTCTTAGAATGGATGGTTAAGATCTACTTGATCTAATGGTCTATATTGACCTTCTAGAATTCTCCACACTGCACTACACATTTCATGTATATTATGTATCTATCTACAACATTCTACAAGTGTCTATAAGTTTCTATATTGTTCCACAATGTTCCATAATCTTCCACAAACTTCTATCGTCTTCTACCATGTTCTAGAAGCTTCTAAGATCTTCCTTAAGTTTCTACTATATTCCAAAAGCTTCCAAAATTTTCCATAAGATTTCAACATGCTCTAGAAGACTCTTTTAGACCTAAACCTCATCTTGTGGATTTTAAAACATGTGAAAAGTGACATAATGCATGCATAGAAAAAGTAGTGCCACACAAAACCAACGCCACCAGAGGAGTGAATCATGTTGAGGTGTTGAATTGGATGTTTAGGATTTAAAAGATTAGTCAATTTAAGGGTTTTGCAAATTGGGGATGTAGGGTTAAAAAGATGAGAATTAAAAAGATGAGAAAATCTAGATTTTTCATAAAAAGATTAATTAATTTAGGGGTTTATATATTTTATTGGACTCTATGTGAAATAAATTGTCTACATGACAATGAGTTCTTAAAACAAATCAAAATTTTATGTAGGAAATATTTAGTAAGGGGTTAACTTTATATTAACTCAAGGATCTTTTTGAATGTTTATTAAATGTTTAGGTTACTTTTAAATGTTTATAAACTTAAGGTTCTAATTAAGATTTGGGCCAAACATTTGGGTCCTTTTTTTTTGGACCCTTTTACTTAAAATTGTAATGTTTGCACATTGTCATTCAACTATCCACGTGCTAGATGAAGTTAAGGGATGACATTGACTGGGTGCATTTAAGCTAATAAAACAAAAATAGCAGTTCAAACATAGTTTGAGATTTAATCAGACTAATTAAGTCTAAAATTATATAAAAATTTGAATTTATAATAATAAAATGATGTTCTTTTAATTAAAAAACAGTCTTATTAAATTGCCAAGGTCAAGATCAAACCTAACCTAAAATCTAAAATTTAAAAAATAAATTAACTCGATTAATTCAGATCAGACTTGTTGATTTCAAGTTGAGTCGAATTAGGTTGAAGCAAACTCAAACTATATTATCAATACTAAATGAAGTATGATATTCAATCATTAGTTTATTCGATCAAAGTCTGACTTTGTAATAGTACAATAGTGATTAGTGGATAAACATCTATTTTTAATTTTTGTAAACATTTTTAGATTTAACACAAATTGTAAAAAGTGATTTTCGCATCTTAATTTTATTTTTATCACAAGTTTTTATAATGCTTAATTAAAATAAAAGGTAATGAATATTATTATTTTATATAATAATTAAATATTTATTATTACAAAATTCAAAATATTTTTAAAATTGAATTTTCCCTTTAAAAATACTGATGTCAAGCTTTATTACTCTATGTCAAACATCTTAACTTTTCTTTACAATTTTCTGAAATAAGGAAAAGATTTACGCAAAGTTCTTTTTTTAAAATGATTATCTTCTTTTACTAAGAACCTGTTGTAAGTTTTGTAATAAAATATAAGAAAAAACTAAAAACAAAGCAAGTTTAGTTTTATAATATGAATCTTGTTTTAGTTTATTTTATTATTAAGTATTAAAAGAGGGAGATAATAATTCAATTTTTTTTTATAATTCTGTACTTGTAAGGAAAAATACAAACAAAATAACCTCTATGAAGGAACAATATAGAAAATAACTTCGTGTAAAGGGTTACATATTGAGGAGTTTCAATATTTCTTCTCTAATACTTCTATTAATGCTCTATCTAGTGCTACCTTTTTTATGGATATACTGAAATCAATCATGAAAGACTAGATCAGTTATCCAGTAAGTTGGTAACTTAATAAGCCTTTCAATCCTAATAAAGTGGAAGCTTCCATGCTTGCTCTAAACTCAAATAAGACATGTGGACCATAAATTCTAAATGCTCATTTCTTCCACAAGCCTAAGGAATTGGCCATAGAGGTTGTGCTTGAATTCTTTATCCAAAGAAAAATATTGAAGGAATTGAACAAGACCTTTGTTAACCTTATTCCTAAGGTATAAGCCCCTAACTTATTGAAGGGTTATAGACCTATTTCCTATTGTAATACCATGTATAAAATCATTTCTAAGCACTTAACAAAGAGTTTGAAATTTGTTCTTAAACGTCTAGCTGGTCCATCCTTGGAAGCCTTTGTACAAAGTAAAATAATTGGCAATAATATATATCTAGTTCATAAGTTTTAAAGAATTACAACATGAAACATTCAAGAAAATGTTTTTCCATTAAGGAGGACTTTTATAAAACATTCAATTAACTTAATTATGGGTTTGTCCTAATTGTAAGTTTAAGGATTTCCCTGCAAGTTTGCAGTTTGGATATCTTAATGCATCACTACTATCTCATACATCATCCTTGTCAATGGTAAGCCCATAAATATTATAAAGGTAGATAAAAGCTTAAGGGGAGGGGATCCTCTTTCCCCTTACCTATTCACCTTGAGCATTATCAGACTTGTAAAGGTATTAATTGGTTATGAAAAGAACTTTAAGTTTCACTTTGAATGTAAACACATGTAAATCACATGTCTCTCCTTTGTTGATGATATAATCCTATTCGTTAAAGTTGATCCTAACTTAGTTAATGTACTTATAACTACTTTAAACACATTGAAATCTCTTTCTAGATTTTCCATCAACACAAATAAAAGCCAACTTTACGTTAAATGAGGGCTTATTTGATCTCAAATTGGCTAGAATGAATCATAAGGTTGAGATCTTCTAAATCCCCTCTCACTTATCTTGGCATACTAATTTTTAACCAAAAGCTAAACTTTCGCTGAATTCAAACCACTAATTGAGAAAATTAAACTGAGAATTGCAATCTAGTGTAACAAAAGTCTATCTTTAGTTGGAATAGTGCAATTAATGAATTTTGTCCTCCATTTTATCTATATGTTTTGATCCTTAAATGTTTGGTTCCCTAAAAGTATTATCAAGACTACTGATTGGGGTTCTTAGAAAGTTTATATGGTTAGGTAACAATATGGGCTCTTCCTTAGCTTAGGTGAAGTGGAAAGATCTATGCTTACCTAAAGATAAGGAAGGGTTGAGAATCTTGCCTATTAAGATCATTAACTAGGTTCAATTTATTAAGAGAATATGGAGAATTCTTAAGGACATCAACTCACTTTAGGTCAACTGGTTTGATTCCTTTTTTATAATAGGCCAAAACTTCTAGATTGTGAAACCAATAAGCAACACATCATAGACAATGTACAACATCCTAAAACTCAAAGGAAAAATCAAATTGGAATTTTATTAGGATAATGGCGATGGAGCAGTAACTTCTTTTTGGCATTATAACTTATTAATGGTAGGCCTTTTAAGTAATGTCAGGGATCTCCTACTCATTCATAATGTGATAATTGATAGTGATTTAATCAGTGAATCTCATAATGCATATAGAAATCTAATCACTAACTCTCGAACCTCTCTAAACATGAACTTCCTACTCACTCAAGTTCAAAAGGACACAACTCAGTGAAAAAGGATTAACTGTGAAATCTTTTCCAATGAATCATGCAAGAACCTATTGAGAGGTTATGCCCTTAAATTCCTGGGTGTATATTGGTTTGGCGCCCACAAGCATGTCCACATACCTTATTCATATTCTAGTTGGCTCTTAAAGAAAACTTAAACACCTTAGATAGGATAATGACATACATGAACATTAGATCTACAAGATAAGAAGATTATCTT
>JAOTIZ010000005.1:11159257-11173797 GCA_027123425.1 Erythroxylum panamense
TTTAGTGATCGTTTGCAATCGTAGCACTTCCTTGCTGTGGGATATGCGTCGGAACGACCACGGGCGTCCCGGTGTGTGCCCTACGGTAAGGGGGCGCTACAGATGCAGAATCTGAATAGAGCTTAACTAAATGTTGAATCATTGCACCTTTATTCCAAGCAAGTAATTCCTTAAAACCAAGATCACCTTCCTCTCTAGGAAGAGTAACACTTTGCCCACTCATAAGTCTTTTCCTACTAGTATCAACACTGCTTCACAAGTACGATCTACAAATAGATTGAACTTTGCCAGTCGCAAACCTAGGAATGGGAAAGATAGATGATAAGTGTAAATTGCATCGTATTTTAGAGTATAGTTTGATTTGTGTTTATCCATTAATTCGATCATTTAGTATGTATTTAGGCTAGAATTGTGTTAATTTGTTAATTATTTGTATTTGAAGTATTTTATAAGTTAGTATAAGTTTTTGAGCTTAAATATTATGTTTTGAGGTATCTTGATGTGTTTGTTAGTATTTCAGGGTCAATATCGAAGAATAGAGGAGTTTCGGAAAACATTCGGTTTGAAACAATGGCCCACGATTGTGGACTATCCACGATCGTGACAAAAGGCTTAGATGTAGGCCACGGTTGTGGCCTGCAGGACTATGGTTATGGCTTGCGTTGGGCAGACAAGCAGACTCTTAAGAATGTCAAGTTTCAAGAGATTTTTGGACTCTAAAAATATCCTAGGGTTACCCAAAACACAAGAGGATGTTTAAAGAAAAACAAAAGAGGCAGAAAGGGAGCTTTACATTCAACTTCTCTTGGAAACCCTAAAGGGATAGAAAAAGAAGAGAGAGAGAAAAGAAGAAGAGGAAGAAGGAGGAAGAAGAAGTGGATCCCAACGACCCAGATTAGGTGGTATTTTGACCCTGCTACCTTCCTGATTTGTCCAACCTACGTTTCATTTTCTCTTCATTTCTTTTTTCATTTAAATGTATAAAGTTGAGATGAATTGTATGAAAATGGATTTCAGGTTGCTGATAATGTTCTAAATTCTCCTCGGGATTTTACTTTGAGTTAATATTGATCTAGTTATTTTTGTGTTTATTGTTTTAGGTGTTGTGACTAGTTAATGTAATTGCATGTTTTAGTAACAAATCGAGACAGGTGAGTGGGCTAAAAATGATTAGATTAGATTAATAAGAGTTAGGTGATCTAATTAACCACTTAATAAATCTAGTTGATAATTTCATAGAAAGAGATCCCGTGCGAGACTTAATTGTTTATTAGAGAGCTTTAGAACTGATTAGAATTGTGGGTAATTTATGAATTGAAAGATTGCAAGTTCCATAATTCGATTAAGGTTTACAACTTAGGGTTTAGTGGATATAACTCGAGAGAAAGTAATAAACTATATGATTGACTAGAACCGACACCCTATAAATATATAGATGGCTTGATTAGCATTAATGAGGTAAAATCCCCTCTCTCATAACTGGATTAACTCTCTTAAAGGATTTCCATTATGACCTATGTGATTGCTCAGTTTAATTCTGTTTTGTTAAAATTTCTGCTTTACAATTCTTGAATCAAATTCTCATATTTATTTTTCGTGTTCACTTGTGTATTTTTTATTTCTTTTTATTCTTTTCTTTGAGCCTTAAATGACTTAGGATTAGGCTAATACCCTCCTCATGGGATCAACACCTCTTATACTACAGTTGCAACCCATAAACTTGCAATATTTGAGGGCCTATAAATTTTAAAGCTCGAATGACATGATCAAGTGCTTAGCGCCGTTGTCGGGGAGACATAAATTAGTCTAATTCTTGTAGTCTAAGGTTTTTTCACCTTTTTTTTATTAAAAAAGCTGGGCAAAAAGTAGATGACATACCAACTTGGATATTACCAGACAACAATGGGGAATCTTAAGAGTTGAACGCTAAAAAGAGATGGAAAGAACGATGGTGGAGGAAACACATCATGGAGATGGACGTGCAAACATGTTGCGAACCAACGTGCAATTCTACAAGTTAGCGAATGAGGATTTCAATGCTCATTTAGATAATTTCTTAGAAATTTGTGACACCTTTTGATATATTGGGATGTCGGAGGATGCTGTTAGGATAAGGCTTTTTTCCTTTACACATAGGGATCGAGCCAAGGCCTAGTTAAATTCTCTCCACCCATCTAACATCACAACTTGGGAGCAGTTGGTGCGAGTTTTTCTAGATAAGTAATTCCCTCTAAATAAGACAACAAGACTAATCAAGGAAATTATCAATGTCCAGTAAAATGATAGGGAGTCTTTATATGAAGTGTGGGAGCGGTATAAGGATGTCCTCATCATAATCTACCCAACGAATACTTATTGCAAACCTTCTACACTAGAGTTAATCCACCTACAAGGAGCACCATAGATGCAGCTATTAGAGGATCATTCATGAGGAAAACAATTGAAACAAACAAGACATGACATAAACTAGTTGTCTTTGGACATCATAACGAAGTAGAAAGCAGTTAACCTTTTGGGACCCAGGAGGAATGATTGTTGTTGCAAATTTAATGACAACATTGCAGGTTGATATTGACAACCTAACCAAGCAATTGAATAACCTAAAAGCCACTTCTTCCTCTTCAGTCACAACAATGCAGCACGAATATGAGTCATGTGGATAAAAGAGTTATATCGCAACTAATTGCTTCTCAGGGGAAAACAACAATGTAGAGCAATTTAACTTTAATGGAGCATAAGTTGGTTAGGAAGATAACAATCCTTATTCCAGCACATACTAGTTGGAGTGACATAACCACCCAAATTTTGATTGGTCTAAAAATATTGAGATTCAGTTTAAAAATCAAAGGTCATATGGATTTCAACAGGATAAATACAATGACTATGATTCCAAATTGGATAAGATCATGGTCAAGCTCATAAGTATGGATGAGGCCCAAAAGAGGCTAAAAGGGCAAATTGATTAAGTAACAAAGATCTATGTCTCTTCTATTCTTAACCTAGAGGTTCAAGTGGAACAACTTGCCAATGTGTTAGTTGCAAAAAGTGTGGGAAGTCTTTCGAGCAACATGAAAGTATATCTAAGAGAGCAAGTCAAGGCTATCACACTTAGGAGTGGGAAAGAGTTAGGAGAACCAACGGATAGACCAGTTGAAACCCACTCCATAGAAGATAAAAAGAAGCAAAAAAAGGATGAAGAAAAAAATAAGGACCCTCCCTATGTCCCTCTTCTGCCTTACCCACCAATAATACCATTCATAAGAGTTGATGATGTCGAATCTTCAAAGGAGCGTAAGGAAGAAGAATAGATGGCCACGAACATCGAGTTTGAAGAAGCTATGAAAGACTCTATTCGTGAAGCAAAAGAAGAAGAAGAAAAGGGAGTGACTAAGGAAGAACAAGAGCAACTCACCCTTTTCCCAAATAAACTGCTAGACTTAATAGAAGATTCAGGGAGTTTCGTTATTCCCTATTTTATTGACAGTTTGTTAGTGAAAATGACATTACTGAAATTAATTAATTTTTTTCAACTTTATCAGTATTAACCTTTTGGTCATTTTGCAATTCGTAGCTTACTTATAGGCTACAAATTTGATGTTGAACGGAAAAGGTGGAAGGAAACAACTCATAATTGATCTTGACTGAGTTTTTAATGATACAAAGTCAAGCTAATGACGATCAATTAGCATGTTTAGGGTATATTTAAACTGTTATGCAATTAAAGTTGTTTCATTACTATAACTAAATATCAATGATTTGGAATGCATTACCTTACTAATTCTCTTACTCTCTCTAAATCAATTATAAGATAGGAAAGACAACTCAGTATAAAACACATTTGGTCTCTACCTCTGACACATCACCACCTCAGTCACCATGATGGTTTCATGTTCTAACCATTTTCGTTTTATTTTTGTTAGTATTTTGATCTTTTGCCTTTCGTCTATTGTTTCATTCCTCTTTTTGTGTTGTTTGTATCCTTCTCAAAATGAGGACAATGTGTTGTTCAAGTGTAGGGAGGATTGTGTGTTTTGCTTTGAGTGTGAATTTTGCATATTGTTACGTTAGTGTGTTTAAGTTGCTTATTGTGAATTGTGTGAATGTATAGATGACTTAGATGGAATGAAATCGATTTAATTTTGAATTGAATCTATTAGGTTGTGAAGAGTCATTAGCTTGCAAAATTATTGATCTTGGTTCTTCAACTAAAATATGCAAGTTAATTAGGATTTAGTGTTAGTTTATCACCCTATAAGTTGTCACATTCATTTATAATTTTAGGTCTTTTGACCAAGTATCTTTGTTAGTATTTTTTCATGAAAACAAGTATCTAAAGTAACAAGATTGGCATTAAAAAAAGTGTGTATGTTAATTTTAAATATATAACTATTTCGTTGGTCTTCGGGTTATGAATAGAGCTAGTAGCCAGTTGATTATGTGATATAGCCGAGTAACCGGATTGACATGCATCTTAAATGTGTACTTTCACGTCAAAAGGCTATAATGACGTTCCAAACAAGTAGCTTAATAAAAACATGACTTAGTCGAGTAATCGGATTGACATTTATCACCAATGTTTGCCTCCAAGTAAAAGACTAGGTCCATGTCCACAAAAATTAAATAAAAAGTAAAAACATGTTCTAATAAAACCTACCAAACTTGTAAATATCTTGACTTTTGATGAAAATGTACTTAGGAGTAGTTACAGAGTTTGAATGACCAAAGAATTATTAATGTGTGTGTACATTTGAAAAAGGTGAATAACTTATCATTTGAGTTTTGATTAATATGTATATTTAGTGCAGAGCTCCTAAATGCAGATTTTGCATGTTAATGATTTAGAACAATTTGAATGATTGTGAAGTTAAATTTATTTCATGAAGTTGAAGCCATTATCTCATTATTGCATTGCGTAGTTTGTGATTTTTGTGTGTTTGTTGTTTTGTGGGGATGTGATAAGTATAAATTGTATCATATTTTAGGGCATAGTTTAACATGTGTTTATCCATTAATCCGATCATTTAATATGTGTTTAGGCTAGAATTGTGTTAGTTTGTCAATTATTTGTGTTTTAAGTGTTTTATGGGTTAGTACAAGCTTTTGAGCTTAAATATTATGTTTTGAGGTATCTTGATGTGTTTGCTAGTATTTCAGGGTCAATGTTGAAGAATGAAGGAGTTTCAGAAGACATTCGGGCTGAAACAATAGCCCACGATCGTGGCCTATCCACAATCATGACAAAAGGCTTAGATGATTGTGGCTTACGTCGAGCAGGCGCACGGACTCACAAGAACATCAAGTTTCAAGGGATTTTTTGGACCTTTTGGATTTCCAAAAAAACCTAGGGTTATCCAGAACACAAGAGGATATTTAAAGTACAACGAAAGAGGAAAAGATGGAGCTTTACATTTAGCTACTCTTGGAAACCCTAAAGGGAGAGAAGAAGAAGAGGAAGGAGGAAGAAGTGGATCTCGATGCTGCTGCTCCCCAGATCAGGTGTTATTCTGATGCCGCTGCCTTCCCGATTAGTTCAACCTAAATTCCATTTTCTCTTCATTTCCTTTTTCATTTAAATGTATAAAGTTGAGACAGATTGTATGGATTTGAATTTTAGGTTGTTGATAATGTTTTGAACTCTCTTTCAAAATTTTACTTTTGAGTTAATGTTGATCTAGTTATTTTTATTTTTATTGATTTAGATGTTATGATTGATTAATGTAATTTCATGTTTCGGTAACAAACTGAGAGGGTGAGCTGGACAAAAATGATTAAATTAGATTAAGAAGAGTTAGGCGATCTAATTGACTACTTAATCAATCTAATCGGCAATTTCATGGAGAGAGATCCGGTGCGAGACCCGATTGTTTATTAGAGAGCTTTAGAACTAATTAAAATTATGGGTAATTTGTGAATTGAGAAATTGCAAGTTCCATAATTCTATTAGATTTTACAATTTAGGGTTCAAAGGTTATAACTCGAGAGAGAGTAATCAACCTTATGACTGCCTAGAACCGACACCCCATAAACATATAAATAGCTAGATTAACATTAATGATAAGTGAAATCCCCTCTCTCATAGCTTGATTAACTCTCTTGATGGATTTGTATTGTAACTTATGTGACTGCTTAGTTTAATTATGTTTTCCTGAAATTTCCGCTTTACAATTCTTGAATCAAATTTTCGTATTTATTTTTCGTGTTCACTTGTGCAATTTTTATTTCTTTTTATTCTTTTCTATAAGCCTTAGATGACTTAGGATTAGGCTAGTATCCTCCTCGTGGGATCGACACCTTTTATACTACAGTCATGACTTATGTGCTTGAAGTATTTGAGGGCTTATAAATTTTAAAACTCTGATGACAAGATCAATAGAACATTAAAAGTTCTAAATACCATAAAGCACAAATCTAATCAATTCCATTCTACTAGCATAAGATAAGTAATGAGCACACCATCCCTTGAATCTAGCTGTCATTTTATCAATTAGTTCAACATAATTAAAAATTCTAAATCCAAGTATTGGATAGGAAGTCTTCCCTCCTCAAAGCCAAGTAGATTAAGAATTTGATCTTTCAAATCATCAATGACACCCCCAAAGAAAATTTGACCTTTTGTCATATTAGCATGAATGCCAAATTAGATAGTAAACTGATCAAACAAAGTCTTCAGACTGTTAACATAATAAATATCAACCTTACAAAAGACTAAAAGATCATCTGCTAAGCTCAAATGAGTTAGATTGAGCCTCTTGCACTTAGGATGATAATGAAAACCCTGTTGCTCTCAACCGCCTTAAAAGTTCTAGTCAGATACTTCATAACTAATACAAAAAGATAAGGGGACATGGAGTCTCCTTGTCTCAAACCTTTAGCCCTGGGAAAATAGCCTTCGAGATTACCATTCACCAAGATATAAAATTTAGTAGTTTTAACACAACTCATAATTCATAAAACCCAAAACCAACAAGCAAATCTTCAAGAAAGTCGTAACTAATTGAATCATAAGTTTTATGAATGTCAATTTTGAAAGCACACTGAGGAGAAATATTACCCTAACCATAATGATTCAACATATTATGCAACATAGTTCTACCTAGAACAAAATCCCCTTGGGCTAAATCAATTAAATCCTGAATCACCTTCTTCAATTTTTCAACTCAATATTTTAGTGATTCCTTTATAAAGGAAATTACAGTAAGAGATTGGCAAAAATCCTTAATGTAAGTTGGAATTTTAACCTTCGAAATCAAAGAAACAACAATAACATTTACTTAACCAAGAAGTTTTCCTAAATGGAAGAAAGCTTTAACAACCAAGCAAATATCTTTCCCAATAACATCCCAGTTCCTCTTACAAAAATAAGCATTATAACCATTAGGACAAGGCACTTTATCATTATCAATTCTAAAAAAATCTCTCTTAATATCTTCATTAAAAGGTAAAGCAAGCAATGTACCAGCCTAAGACTAAGAAGAATAGGACCCCTAGCATAAACATCCTATTGGAAAGAAGCAGAACCTCTAATAATGCCAAATAAGTTCTTATAAAAATCAACAACATGGGCTATAATTTCATTTAAACTAGTAATCTAGGCACCATTATCATCAAAAAGTAAGTTAATTTTATTCTAACTTCTCTGCTAGTTGACAGAAGCATGAAACAAAGCAAAACAATCATCACCATACTTCATCCATTTGAGATTTGCTTGTTGAGAGATCTGAGAAGATAAAACTTTTGCAGCAACTGAAAAATCTTTTAATAGACATCTTTCTTTAGTAGATAACTCAATATTCAGCGGATCATCTCTAATATGATGTTGGACTTGAGCCAAATGCATCTTAACATCTGAAAGCTAGTGCTCTAAATTACCAAACTTCTTAAATCTTTAAGTCTGATTGTCAAAGGCTTCAATTTGGATACCACCCTCTACATCTCAAAACCATCAGCCCTAAAGTCCTAAACCTCTTTAACTATAAGAAGGAAACCATCATCATCAACCTAGGCATTCTTAAACCAAAAAGAAATTCTTTTTGGTCTTTGAGAAACAAATAAAGAGACCACTATAGGATAATGATCAGAAACTCTAACATCGTTAGCATGAGCTTGCATATCAGGATAGAAAAACAACCACCTCTGATTAACTAAGGCTCTATCAAGCTTGCTAAACATTCTTGTATTATCTTCATGTTTATTACACCAAGTAAAAAAGTGACCAGAAAACTTCACATTATGCAAATCTAGACCATCCAACATATCTGAAAGTTCTGAGGTGACACTGGTGGCAGCATTATTTTCATACAACCTTTCAACTTCATTCAAAGCACAATTAAAATCACCAACCAACAGCCAATGATCATAAACCGAATTAGCAAGAATTTTTAGGTTAGCCTATAGTTGTGTTCTCTTACCAGTCCTTAATATTCCATATAGCAATGATGAACCCATCTATTAGGTATTATGAAAACTTGCCTTGAATCAAATGTCACCCTTTCAACTAATTCCTCCTAGACAATTCCTAATACCCCAAAGTCATTCTCAGCCATCAAAGAAATATTACCACTTGCAAGTTGTGCTTTTGTTTTCAACTAGAGTAAGACTTGGCCTTTTATGCACCTCTTGCCACTCCAATTGAACATCTGTCATCCCTGTAACAACAATAGTAGCTTGCGTATCACCAAGAATAGTCTCTATTGAAGGGTCCTTCTTAATAACCCATTTTTGAACAACTTTTTGCTCATTTTGAACATTTTTTGGACAAACAACATCTTTATGCCCAAAAATTTTGCACTAAGAACACCTTTCAGGCATCTTTTCATAAATCATTGGCTGGTCAAATCATTCACCATTAAGACCCTCTAGGATAATCGTATGTTTTAGATTATCTATTGCTTCAACTTCAACAAGAATTCTAGCATAAGATAATAACTTTTTATTAGTAGTGAGCTTATCTAGAAAATAAGACTTTCCAAGCATACTACCAATTCTACTTATTCGAGCTGACCAAAATTGAAAGTCCAACTTAGGAAGTTTTACCCATAAAGGCACAAAATCCAAACAACTCATGTCAAGCTTCAATCCGAGTGTCCAAGGTCGCAAAATTAGAGGTTTTCTTCCTCCAAATAACCAAGGTCCACCATTCAAAATAATATTCATATCATAAAGACTGAAATCTAAAACTAAAAATCCCATATTCATTCAATAAATCTTAGGCATTGTCAACTAGTTCCATCTATTTGCCACATACTTCTCTATAACACTATAAGGAATTTTGGCCCTAACTACGGCACCCACCAAAGCAAATTTCCAATAATTCTTTCAAGATTTACATCCTCCATTGAAAATTTCAAGGTGTCATGTTGTAAGGAGGTTTATATAAGAGAGAAATACAATTTTGAGACAAATGATTAACTACAAGAGTAGCTCGATAAGAAGTAGCTGGTTCCTCAAAATTATCCGCATCATCATGCTGAGCTCCACCTTCTTTATTTTGATCCTAACTCTCATCCAAGTTTTCAATCAGAGGAGCAGGGGTTTGCATTACACCAAACTCATTATTAATAATCCTGGTGGTGTTTCTAGCATAACCACTACAACACTAGCACCATCTTCAATAGCAATTACTGATGACATTGATTGTGTCGGAATCCTTGACTGGGAGCTACCTTGAGTTCCTGAACTAGAAGCTTGCCCCTATTGACTAGAGTTTGCATAGATTACCTTCTTTGACCTCCCCCTTCTTGCCATTTTAGCTTTTGGAATTTTAAGAAGTGCTAACTTTTAGAAGATATTGTTTAGATAAATCAAAGATAACTTTTGAAAAGTGTTAATTAACTTTTTTTGACAAATATTATCAAAATTCAATAATTAGGGGGTGAATTTGCACATCCTTTTGTTGTTAATGACTTAAACTAAATCATTTTCCCCTTTTGAATTATAACACCTAGAACTGTTATAGAAAATTATATTTAAGAAAAAATATTAAAACCAAATATGAGTTTATATACTTTATGACTAAAAAGAAGTTTGTTTCAAATTGGTATTTGTGTCTAACCCGATTTAGACAAAATGTTTGCGAAGAAAGATATATTCTTGTACTTTTAATCCAATCGATACAATGGTTTTCAACTAACGAATTTAAAAGGTTAATTAGTTGGTTATTTTAAAATATTTTGACATAAAATTGTTTGAATTGTAAGTTAATCAATATGTTAATTTATCAGCCGTTTGATTAATTTGTAAACCATCTAATTTGATATTTGTAAATTTTTAAAAATATTTTTTGTGCCTTTTCCCTCCTTCTTATATTATTATTTGCAGTATATTTCGTATATAAAAAGGTCAATATATCAATTTGTAAAGAGGGTAGCATAATAAAATAAATCTAGGGAGCCGTTTACTTTAATTAATAGAAAGATCTATAAAGAAAGGAAATCACTATTGTTAAAAGATGGAAATACAAAGGATGGGCTATAGGAGAGAAATTTAGATTTGTTTTAATTATATGTAAAGAGAGAGTAGCATTTTAGAAAATAGAAACACATAGTTATGTCTTAATCTATAGCGAAAATGATGTTTTTATAAACTCTGCAGCTTAACATTTGAAATTATAATAAATCATGTAGTAATAATTTATCTAACACAAATTACATAATGAAAATAAAAAACTAATTTGCCCATATAAGCATGTATAATATAGCTTTATCAAATTTTCCTATCCTCAACTCATTGCTTTCCTTAAGCAAACCTTAACTAAGTAGACTAACCAACTAAACAAGAAAAGAAAATCTATTTTCATAGGTACATGATAACGTTTTAAACCCTTAGATGTCACTTGTGGAGGAGTTATAGTCTCTTCAGAGTTTACTAGAATGATGCTCGTACATATTAACCTACACTCATTAATTGCCTTAACAATTGATAATATTAGACGTACAAATTCAAGCCTTTAATTGAATTAATAATTTCTTGTTTAGTTAGTTTAATCTAGGTAGTTTTTAAAATCCCATATGTCTTTAGTGAAGGAGTTAACTTGACTTTTCTTCATAAGGTATCATCTATTCGCACAAGTGTTTTAATTGTTGGTGAGTTAGATTCTTAGTCTTCTTATGAAATTAAACTTACCATATAAGCTTGAAAATCATATAATCTCCACTACTCCAATAGATATATATAAGCAAAAATCAAAAGGTTTTATAATTTGGTTGTAATAAGGCCAAAGGGACAAGTGAGTTAATAAAAGAAGGACTATGGAATAACAAAATATTTACAAATAGTAGAGTTGCTAAATCAAGAAATTGATAAAAAATCTCCACCAATTCCTTATTTCTTGCAAAAATCTCGTCTGCTTTCCTTCTTTTTAAGTGTAAGAAACCATACCAATTGATTTGTATAATTTTTCTTTTCTTTTTAATTTTTTGGGCTTGAATATTTTCTTCTCACATTGCCTTTCCATACACATCAACCTCTCTCCCATACTTACTTCTTTGCACACTATACCCAACGTCATCAGATTATAAGGAAAAGCTCTAATTAGGGTGTAATTATTTAATTTTCTTTTAGGCTTAAGGTTCTTTGAGAAAAGGGTTACACAAAAAGAGGTCAGATTTTCATATTAGGATTAAAAGGTTTACTAATGGTTCAATGTCAAAGGTAGGCTATTTGACCCAAATAAAAATCCTAAGTATCTTTATCATTTTAATACTTGTACAAACCTTACATGTAATCTCGAAAAGATGAATTACAAATTCTAGAAACCTAAAATTACAAAAGATATCCATATTTAAAAGAAAAAATTACTGCAAGTAGGCTCAAATTCTCATGGGATAACTCAAAGTCACATCAAAGTATCATCACCTAGTAAATTTAGTTTCCTAGTATTCACAAATTCAAGTTTTGCATACCATTTAATCATATTATGCACCTAACTTTTAATAACCAATCTCAACTGGGAATTATGTATACACTTATGTTGTTAACCTAAAGTAACTAATGATATCCTAACAAAAGAAGAAAAAGGAAGTAAAAATTTTTACATCTAAAACATAGAAAATAGAAAAACTGAAAATTTTTTCTAATTTTCAAAAATTCACCACCATAGTTGAACATAACTTTGTCCTCAATGCTAGACAAATAAGACGATGAAAGCAAGTATGAGAGAAAATTGAAATATGTAAATCTCTCTTAAGTCTATGCAAACATGATAAGGTGAAATCCTAGAAATTTTGAAAAAAGTCCTTACAAAAGAAATAAAATAAATATTAGTAGAAAAATAAAAATAAGAAATTAAAATAAAAATGTAAAATTTGTAATATCCTAGTTCAATAATTGAACTGTGTAATGTGTTATATATGCATTTTATAGAGTATGCTTTATTTATGGTGTACTAGAGTAATATAAGTGTTTAAATGTATTATTGAAGTTATCACGGAGATCACGGATAGACCAGAGATGGTTTTAGACTTGACTAAAAATTTCTCAGAAAATTTTTTAAAAACTTGAAAAGCTACAAAATGAGTCTAAACGAGCTTTAAAAGCCCCAAAATGTGCTTTGGAGATTTATGTGACCCTTT
This sequence comes from Erythroxylum panamense, assembly GCA_027123425.1. Classification (NCBI taxonomy): domain Eukaryota; kingdom Viridiplantae; phylum Streptophyta; class Magnoliopsida; order Malpighiales; family Erythroxylaceae; genus Erythroxylum; species Erythroxylum panamense. The sequence continues at coordinate 11,171,827 of JAOTIZ010000005.1, forward strand.
TGAATGCAATCTGGACGATTTTGATGACAATTTATTGATTTTTGGATTTAATCCGAAAATTCTTTTGAACAATCGAAAAGTTTTAATTTCCTAATTCAAATTCCACTATAAAAACTAGCATGACTCCAGGTCGAATTTGTGAGTTAAACCATGTAATATCATTTATGAGGATTCTTTTTAAATCTCAAACAATGCTTTACAAATAAGGACTATTAAATCCAAAGATTACATTAGAATATTTTCAAATTTAAAATCCTTATTCATTACAAAAGATGGTAAATCTCTTTAAATTCTCACTTTTTACTATTCTCTTATGATTCAACCGTTTCTGCATTATAAAAGCTTCTCGTTACTTCTTCATTTTCTACCTTAGCCTTAATACAATTTTTTATTCTCTTTTATAACTCCACAATCTTCTCTTATGAATTTTATAATTGTGGCTTCTTTTTGCCATGTCTCTTTTTTCTTCTTAACAGATTCTATTGACCTAAATGCTACTGACTTATGTATCTAAATTCATTATTTTTCACAAATCTCTATAATTTTCTAACTCTGCTTCTTTTTGCAAGCTATTATACTTGAAATGGTCTCTATTCCATCTGAGCCCCTTTCACCTTTCATAAGAACCAGGCTAAAAATTCTTATGCTTTTATGCTCCTTTTAACCCATAAATTCTAACATTCAAATTCTTATTTTCAATATTGTTGAAGGTTGTCCATATTTTGACCATGAATATAGCTTTCCTCTCACTGTTGGGACTCCTTTGCCTATGGACACTTCTCTTCCATCACTCCCTTATCTAGGAGAAACAAGTAAGTTTAAATTTCCCTTAGAATTCACTTTATTCTGGGCTCCTGAATCCCTAAAACCCTACCTAAGAATGTAGATCAATGGTTTAAATAGATAGTTAAGTTATAAACATCTGATCAATCATCTTGAAAAAGGTAAGGCCTTCTCAAACTGATAACTCTTTTAAAAAATCCTATTAAGTATTAGCCAAATCTTGTGCTTTCAATGTTAAAATTTTAGAGTCTTTCATGTAATTCATTTATCTTCCATTTTGGGCATGCTTCTATTTCTCTAAAAGACATTTTTTCTTAATTGAATTGCTTGTTATTAGAGATGACTTTGTTTGCTTAGTTAAAGAAGTTCCTTCTTTGGAATTTAGTGTTTTAAAATGTTCTTCCTATTCTAAATTAATGAATAGTTATGCTTCTTTAAGAACTCTTATAATTGAAGAAGAACATGTGAAATTCATTTGGGTTTTTTCTAGATTGATTTGCCTCTTTTGCCCTCTTAATGATAAACCCATATTGAAATGCATTCCTTTTTGTAAAACCGAGACTCCCCTGCCTATAGATGCTTCTCTTCCATCACTACCATATTTAGGAGAAACAAGTAAGTCTAAATTTCCCTTAGAATTCACTTTATTCTAGGCTCCTAAATCCTTAAAACCTTAGCTAGGAATGTAGATTAATGGGTTAAATAGGTAGTTAAGTTATAAATATCTTATCAGTCATCCTAAAAAAGGTAATCCCTCCTTCAACTGATAGTTCTTTCAAAAAATCCTATTAAGTATCAGCCTAATCTTGTGTTTTCAATGTTAAATTTTAGAGTCTTTCATGTAATTCATTTATCTTCCCTTTTATTCATGCTTCTGTCTCTTTAAAAGACTTTTTTTTCTGAATTGCTTGTTATTAGAGAGGACTTTGTTTATGTAGCGCCCCCTCACCGTAGGGTATGAATCGGGATACCCGTAGTTACGCTCCGACGCATAACCTACGATAAGGGTGCACTACTCGAGAACATCACACTAAAATCTGCATGGCATCGCAACACAAAAACTCATAATAGCAGAAATCACTACACATATAAAACTCAAAATAATAATTTACTACAGTCATCCGGAAGCAGAATAGACAGGTCTATCAGTCTCCTAACAAAACCAAAAAGGAAACTGATACAAACGTC
>JAOTIZ010000005.1:11176290-11192166 GCA_027123425.1 Erythroxylum panamense
AATTCAATTATGAATGCACTCACTGCTCACTCATCCAAATTACCGATATGCCCTCACACCGGTAACGGGATGTTACAGTTTACTTAGTTAAAGAAGTTCCTTCTTTAGAATCTGGTGTTTTGAAATTTTCTTCTTATTCTAAACTAATGAACATTCATGCTTCTTTAAGAACTCCTATATTTGAAAAAGAACATGTGAAATTCATTTGGGTTCTTCTAAATTGATTTGCCTTTTCTCCCTGTTAATAATAAACCCATATTGAAATTCATTCCTTTTTGCAAAGTCGAAACTTCTGGTAGGTTCTTTACCTTTGACTTTTTATATAAAAATTTGATGACATGTCTTTCTAATATTCCTCTACAACATTTGAATATGTGTGTATAGTTTATACAACTTTAGACTTTTGCTTATTATTCTGAGCTTATGGACAAAGAAGGTCTATCTTCTTCTGACCTTAGATTTCCTGACTTTCTTGTCCTTCGATTATCTAGCAGTTTGTGTGGTAAGTCTCCTAAAGACATCTTTAGTATTTTGTTGTCTATGAAGTTCTGATCTATGAACTAGTTGAATTGTTTTGGAAATTTCTATAAAAGACCTTATTGGTTAACAATTTTAAAAACTTCTAAATCCTCCTATCTAACAATCTATCAAAAGCTTTTCTTAGCTTATAATGAACTTAAAGTCTTCATCTTTAGTGGTGACAAAGCCCTGAATCCCAACGCTTTTATTACAAACTTGGGTTTTAAAATGTATCTCCCTTACTTATGGAGTAGGGAATTTGGCCTATCTTTGGGAATTCCTCCTATTATATATTTCTCAGATTGCCCAGTAGGAGTGTTGATAAATGATTATTTGATTATATTTATAAGCCGATATTTATCATGTTTTCCTGTTGTTTAATAGTTTCATAGTATTTTTGGTAATTAATTCACTTCAAGTGTGTTTGTGGGTGATAATTGCCTTCTTGGACAAAAAGGAGAAGAATTTGGATGAAATCATAGCATGAAACAAAGATTTGAAGCAATTTAAAGATACACGCCCGTGTATAGTGATAGTCTAAATCATTATAAACGTGTGGAAAATTGAAAATATTGTTTTTGAATGTGCTTGCAAATGTAAGTCTCCATGCCCATGTAAAATTGATAGTCGTAGTTTACATTATGTTTTAGTAAGTGTTTTAGTGTGTTTTTATGTGTTGATTAGATTATTTGTGCATGTTTAGGTTTAGAATTGTGTCATTGTGATTATGTGTTAATTTTTTGAGTGTTATGTGGTTCAGATGATGTTATTAGGCTTAAATTCTGTGTGCTTGAGATATTTTGATGTGTTTGTTAGTATTTGATACTAGATGAAGAGGATCAAAGGAAGTTGGAGAAAGCTTGGAGAAATTTCAAGGTAAGATCATGACATCCTTTTCATGGTCATAAGAAACGTACAAGACGAGGGGGCCATAGAGAGTAACTTGCAAGTTAAATGGTCACATCAATAAAACAGTAGGGCATGGAGAGTAACTTGCAAGATAGGAGGGTAGCGTAGTGAGGTTGGGCAGAAGAAAGGAGATGTGAATAGTGGAGATGGGCCACGATGTTAATTTGTCAAATCGATGAACGGTAGAGAGAAGAGAGCTTGCGAGAGAGAGGAGAAGCTGCTAGGGGTTTTGGTTAGGGAGAATTTTCATACAGATGAAACATTTTCTTGGGAGACCTATGAAAGGCTAGACATCTTGACATTAGTTTAGAGGTGACATCGATGCTGACAACCTGGGTTAAGTGTATTTTGCTATTTTGTTGTTTCTTTCTCTCATTAGAAATTGATTGTGTTATCCTAGGCATATAGATTTGGGTTGTGTATGGATAATTATATTTTCATTTTTGTTCAGTTATTTGTGTATAAACACATTGGGTATTGTGAAAGGATGATTTTAATGCATTTATTGAATCGTTTATTTGTAACCCCATTGCTAGAATTTTGATATAATTCATAATTATTATATTGAAATTCATGTGTAGTGACTTATGATTCATAATCATTAGGGATAACATCATCTAAGTTAAATGCCGCATCATATGTAGTTGTTGTCTTAATTAATTGGTTTTCCTAATTTGTAATGCTACTGCCTAATTAAATCTAGAGATCGTATTTTAGGTCATTTGGTGGTTAGGCTTAATTAATGATTATATCTTGATTGAACAAAACCTAAGGGAAAACCCGGGTTAATTGTTAACTTATGATTAATAGTTGCTAGGAGAGGTTTAAGAACAACAAATCCATGAAATAAGTTTAATTAGGGTGTAGATCGAGATTGAACCAAAGAATCGAGTCTTTACCAAATTCTCCACTTTTATAATTTTTTGCATGTTTTCTTTAATTTGTTTTTATTAGTATATTTTTATTTTATTTTCTTATTTCAAAATCTAAAACCCCCTTTTTCTAAACACCGATTAATTTTATTTCAATAACTTTATATACACTCTCTATAGGATTAACCTAGACTCACCACTGCTATAGTAGTAGTATAATTATTTTATTTTGACTGGCATTATGACAAGTTGTCAAATTTTGGCGTCGTTGCTTGGGAGTGCGGTGTTTTAGTTTTTGTTTGTGATTTAATTGGTATTTTGTATATATTTGTTCGTTGCTTGGGGCGCCGTTGCTTGGGAGTGTGGTGTTTTGCTTGTGATCCTTTATTTATTTTGTTTTTTGTTTTTGATTATAAAAAATAATGGATTGAAGTAATTTTGCTAGACCCCACTTTCGGAGCCCAGCATTCGGAATCAAACACGGAATTAGTACTTGCCCTCAACTATACTATACCTATTTTGGGACATTTAGGAAAACTTCCTCTAGAGAACTCAGATTAAGGTGTTATTTATACGGTTTAAAAGAAGACTTCAAGATCTACAATTTTTGTGAAGACCTCAAAGACAGATTCTATCTTCTAAAGGGTAAAAAATGGAACAGAAGATAAGTACAGATGAAACCAAAGGAAAAAGCAGACGAATTGAAAAAGATAGATGAATGGGGAAAATTGCTATAACTTTCCCTACAAATATTGTATTAAGGTTTTATTTATGGTTCAAAAGAGGACTTCATGATATACAACTTTCAAGAAGAACTTAAAGACAGATTCTTTCTTCTAAAGGGTCAAAAATGGAGTAAAAGATAGGTACAGACGAAACCAAATGAAAAAGCAGACGAATGGAAAAAGATATAAGAATGGGGAAAATTACTATAACTTTCCCTAAAAATATTATATTAAGGTGTTCTTTATATGGTTCGAAAGAAAACTTCAAGATCTACAACTCTTAAGAAGACCTCAAAGATAGATTCTGTCTTATAAAGGGTTAAAAATGGAGCAAAAGATAGGTACAGATGAAACCAAAGGAAAAAGTAGACGAATGGAAAAAGACAGATGAATGGGAAAAACTACTATAACTTTCCCTAAAAAAATCAGATTAAAATTTTCTTTATAAGGTTCGAAAGAGGACTTCAAGATCTACAACTCTCAAGAAGACCTCAAAGACAAATTCTATCGTCCTGGAGTCGCTCGCCGCGGTGAAGAATTTCTTTGGGCTCGCCGCGGCGCACCCCTAAGCGCTCGCCGCGGCGTCTACACAGTGGCTCGCCGCGACGTCCCGCTCGTCTCGGCGTACGCTCGTCGCGACGTCCAAATATCCCCTCGCCACGACGCGCGGTCCTGGATCGTCTTCTCCGATTTCTTTTTACATTTCTCTCTCTAAACTTCAACCATAACTCAACACAACTACTCCAATCTTTCACATTAAACACAATAAATGCATTAAACAACAATAAAACCACATTAAAGCCAATCACTTACCAATCAAGCTCTCAATCCTCAAACTTCCGAAAAATCCCCCAATTCCTTTAACCTTTCTCTAACACGCACGGCCACACACAAAATCTCACAATCTTCATCTTCTCATGGATTAGGGTTGATCTTAACAACAAGGAAGGAGCAAGCAAGCTAACAACAAGTCAAAGATCAAGCAAGGGTGGAGTAGGGGATCGAAAATCACCAAGAGGAAGAAGAAGGAAGCAAGCCCTACTATGGAGGAGACAAATTGTCAAAATGACTTCCGTGTTTGCCAAAGGAGAAAGTCGAAAATCTTGGGCATTAAGGGTTATTCAAACAATCAAACCTATGTACTTGTCACTTGCCAATTCCGTAACATAATTCACTTTTCAATTTCATTTCTAGTCAAATTCGTCTCCAATTTCCAATGGCTCAATATATATCCTAAAATCATAAATCAAATTGTCCCATTGCCATTGAACAGTTATTTCGGTACTATACAGTCAATCAGTCCGTCACTCGGAAAATTTTCCGGTCCGGACTTTTCTCCCGAATTATCCAGAAAATTTTTAAGGGTCACTATCAAGTGACAATCACTCTAAAACAGTTCCAATTCCAATTCTCAAGCACAATTGTCTCAAAATTTACAAACATATCATATTCACAATTAAATGCCGAAAATACCATTAATGCATGTACATATAAGTGCATGAGCCAAAAGACTCATTACTCTAAAATTAGAGATCAAATGAATACTCATATCACATATGCAATGTAACAACCTAGCCTGTCCCAATTTACCAATATAACCTTCCCATCAGTGATGGGATGCTACAATTATAGTCAGCTTTGTCTTTAAAGAGTAGTCAACTAGTACCAACGTTTTTCCATGCGAGTTTCATCTCCGCTCTTCGAATAGTTGACTAATGTAATGATAGTCGACTAGTGCACCTATCCAACTGATTAATAATCGACTTGCAACTTGTTGGTCGACTTGTTTCATGCCCAAACTAATGTATCTAATTTTATTAGTCGACTTGCCACATTGTAGTCGACTAGTGTTGGATCTTGTGATAGATTTTGTATGATCTTCAATATTTATTGTTGGGATCTCTTGCACGTTGTCTATCTCTTGATTTGTGTTAATCCTTTAATTGAATATCAATCCATAAATACCTGAAATAATTTATTAACCAATTCTATACATTTTATTATTATCAAAATATAGAAGGATTTAATTTGTCAACCACCATTGGTCCAACAATAGCATGTATTAATGGAAGTTATGGGAAGTTAGTGACTATGAATAGCATGCATTAATGGAAGTTTTGGGAAGTTAATAACCAAATTGGCAGCTAACAATACTTGTTTCTAATCCATTCCATGCAACATTTTCTACCACGATCACATCACGATACAATCTCAAAACGTTATCTCATATCTTGAATTATCATTCAAGACCATTTTACTCATCTTTTAAATCTCCTATGTATGTGATCCATTTGGTTCCCGGTTATGTTGGCCACTTGAATTAACATTTAATTCAAGTAAGTTAAGAGTAGTATCTAGCAATACGTCATGACCCCCCAATTGACCGAAAAGTCAGTCATTTGACTACGAACCCTTCTACACATAATGTTACCATGCAATTCATCCCTTCACCATCTATACCCCACTTGGCTTAGAGTATGGTCAAAGTGTGAACTCCCACTTGATTGACTACGTCACATCTAGTCCAAGTGATATTAGATCTTATCCTAAGAATCTCATTACTCTATGTACCATTGAGGACTCTCTTTATGACATATATCTACTCTGGCTGGAGACTCCCGAGTAATGACCCTGACAAGAGGCCATAGGTATCATCGCCTTCTATCAGGAGTGATGAATCCTTTATTGGCTACTCAATTACCTCTAAATACCTCAATCTATACCAAATTACCACCCTATAACTAACCCCTAAAAGGCACTGATAATGGAGTCAAATCATAGGATCAATATTCGAGTGAGCACCTCAAGTTAAAGGATACTTACACCATTGCTATGATGAGATGATCAATGACACTGGAATATAATATATATATGAATGTCTAACATGTTAACTCTAAATAACTCATGTCTACAGCTTATGAGATCTACTGCTTGATCCAATCAAGGAGTATAATATGTGCTTGTTTATCCGAATTAATGAGATCCTATCTCATTAATCCCATGACTGGAGAAATTTTATATACTAACATAATTACACATGATAGGAATCTCATTATCATAATCTCATCATGTTTTCCTCCATGTTATGTTTGTATCAAGGACTTCATTAAATCAATTTAAGATCAACATCAAATCCATAAATGTATGAACATCGAAATAATGAAAATTTTCTTTATTAATCATAAAATGATTTGTACAATAAATGATTAAAATGATCACCTTTAGAGCACTTCTCTAACAAGGAGTTGAGGCAAATGATAAGAAGTTATAAATGAGTTGCATCTCAACATGCTAGGTCTAATGCTAGATTTTAAGTTTCTATAATTATACTTGAAGATCATAAATTTTGTTCCCAATATCAATTTTCCATCCAATTTTATGAGTCGTTGGTGTGGGTACTTCATCTAGTTAGTAGTGATAAGAATACAATAAAGTGTTATTTTATGTTGTCATGAAGAGGGCAAATCAAGCAATCAAGGCCAATTTGAAAAATAAGCCCTCTTTGTACACACCTTATCAATGAGAGATATAAAAGGTAACTTTACTCTCTATTGTTTGCAGCTTGGCTATTTTTGAATCATAGTGTCTATTTAAGAACAAGTTTTGTAAAGAAAATTGAAGTTAATAGGGGAATGTTATTAACTATTACAACAATTATTGCCTATAAGATAATGAAGGATCTCCTAAGCTCAAAAATGGAGATTTATAAGGATGCTTCAAGTGACTTTGGGATATTCATTGCTATTCATCAAAGAGACAAAATTAATTCAGGTATATATTTTTCACTTTTGTTTCTTATTGAAAATTAATCATCATTTTATTTTTTTTATAATATTATTGTTATCTTATAGTTGCTTGATGGGCTAATTCAAGAATAGTGTTCTAGAATTGTAAAAGTTTGCAATTCAAATTCTGAGTCAACTTGTGAGTACAACAGGGTGTGAAAAGAATTAAAACACATTTAAATTCATCCATTTGAAGAAAATGAATAAATTAAAACGTAAAAGATTAAACAACTTGGTATTTGTTTGATACAATTTAAAGATTCGGGAAAAGTATGTTATTATCATTATTAAGTTGAATATAATTTCTTGTAATTTCTTAATTATTTTATTTTATTTGTTTACTAAGACTCTTAATAGAATAAGTAGTTTTATAAATTTAATTTGCCTTGACCATATCGATCTTTTGGCAAATTAGGTTTATGAGGAATCGAGTTTGATAAATGAGAGTGATTTCAAATATAATATTGAATGGAAAAAAATTGACATGTCATTTAGTGCAATTAAATGATGATAATGATAAGACTCCTTTTAATGATAAGAATTTTGTATTAAATGAGAATTAAAGTCAAAGCAATTTAAGCAGATATTCGATTTAATGAAGTTCTAGGTTTTTATTTCTTCTCTTCTTTTAATTTAACTTATATTTAATGTTCTAGGTTTTCATTTCTTTCGTTCTTTTAATTTCATTTATAATTGATGCAAATGTTAAATTTTATATATGCAATATAAATATAACTGTAAATATTTTTGTTTCAGGTTTCACTTCTAATTGGTTGTTTCCTCATAACGAACTCTTGTTGTAATATTTAGAGAGTGATGGATCTTTTTTATTCCTTTTATTTGATATTTTGATATAATTATTATTTATTATATGATAAAATTGTAAGAATATTACCCTTAATGTTATATTTTATAATAATTAAATGATCTTTTTCATATTAATTGTGATTATTATTTATATTTTAAATATGTAAAAAGTAATATTAATATAAATAAATAAATTATTGTTATTTCAAATTTATACTGTTATGATTTTTGGAGATATAATTAATGTAAAATTATAAATTATATAGTACTATATATTGAGGGACTATTTTATAATTTTAAAAAGAATTCAGGATTATTTTATAATTAAAAATTAATTGAAATGGTACCATATATTAATAGGAATGAGTATAGTACCATATTGTAATAAAATTCAATACTGACACTGGTATGTTATTCATAACATTGAGTAAAAGACAAAAAACCTTTCATACGATTTTATTAATTTTATTAAGAGATTATCATATTTTACGAAAGTAAAAACAATTATTTTATTAAATTATTTTTTAACTCTGATTTGAGTGACAATTTGTAGATAACACTTCACATTAAAAACGACGTCAAAAAAGAATGAATAAGAATTAATAAATTACAAAAAAATGGTACTTAAAAACATTTTATATTAATTTATTAGTATTTTATTTTATATGATAATAAATTAAATTTCTCATTAAATTTATAAATAACTAATAAATTAATTGAATTTATATTTTTAATAAATAAGTTATCATATTTACATTTCACTACTGATACCAAAAGTATTATTTAATATGTAATGTTTAATTAATTTTTAATAAACTAAAATATTTTAATAGTAGTTATTAGCATATTAATTAGTTTAAAATGATATCAGAATAAGTCTTTCATTATTTCTAATTTTATTATATAACTATAATAATAAATGAGATAATTAATATCTTATAATTAATTTATAATTATGTAATAATTACATTATTCTTATTTTCTGATCTTTCTTTTCTAAATAAATATTGGTTCAGCCTGATTCTGGCGAGGCTACACGTTGCCGTTTGGATCCATGGGGTTGACTGCTTCTCACGAGAGCTCCTGCAAAACAACTCAAGGCACACCGAGGGTTGATGTCCGACAAGCCCCTCCGACGCTCAAGTTAGTCTTTTGTAAAGGTTTAGGCTGTTGTAAAACAGAGAGAATAGGGTTTTGATCTCGTACCTCTATTATGGCCAAGTTATACCTTATATAAGGAACAGATGCTAGGTTTGAGTCTTTACGTATGCATGGGAGACTTCCACCTACGATTGGGCCATGGATGTGTGGACTAGGCCTGGTATAGCCGATAGGCGTGAGACCAATCTTTGAGAGATGGACCGATCGGCCTATGGGTCGTTATGATTGGGTTCGGGCCCAGCACGACCGACCCAACCAAATATAAATAAAAATTTATGAATAGTTTATTAACAGTAATTATTGGACATTCGTATTGTATCTAGTGGACTAACGAGGCATGACAAATTCCTTAACACTAAGATTTAAACACTCAAATTTTGTATATTTTACAAAATATGAATTATAAAAATATCTTACTTATTAATATTATAAATTAATAAATATATTATTAATTATTAATAAAATATCATCAATTATATTTACTAATTACTAATAAAATAAGTTGATAATGCGTACTAAATATTATTGTACTATTTAACGTAAATAATGATATGTAAAAATAATAAATTAATATAAACAAAAATAAATCATAATAAAATAAAAGTTTAATGAACGAATTAATTGAATATAATGTTAAAATGGTTAATATACATATTAATTATTAAGATAAATTAGTATATTGTTAATTACTAATGTTAACATTACAAATTAATATTAGTGAAGAGCACTAGTAGTTTACCCAAGCTGGGTGGTCTGTACCCTTGGTGGTATGGTATGGATTCTTTTGTGCATTGGACTATCTGTATGGCCATCGGCCTTTTCTGATTATTTATAAAATTTAACTTTTCAAAAAAGACAACATAGCATATTAATATGATAAAAAATATAATTTTATATATTAATAACAAACAGCATTCATATTATCTATAAAATTGTAAATTATAAAAAGATTATGAAATTTATTAACTTATTTGTTGGTGTCATTATATAATAAACAAAAAATTATTATAAATAATTAATAAAATAATTTCTTTAATGTTTAATAAAAATAAGTTAATATTATATATCAAATATACTAATATATTTAATTATATGCAAATGCGATAAATTAATAGAAATATTGAAAAAATAATAATCGCTTCTATCCTTAAAGCTAAGTTGCGAAGATTGACCTTTTGGGAATAATTAATTTACAGACCCATTAATTTGAAGTTTAGGCTACATCCAAGCCTTAAATTTTGTTAAACGAAGCATACGGATTAACAAAATTTTGGGATTAATTTTGTTATACGAAACAGAATTCCATTAACTGGATTGCATAGGCTGGAGAGTATCAGCAGAGACTCAGAACCTCCGTGTGGATGTACCTATGAGGGTATTAATACTACATTTCCATTGGTCACTTGCTGTTTTACAGGTGGGTACTTGGACAAACAAGCAAATACTAGTCAACAGACTTTCATTTCATTCTGAATCAATCTTATTCTAACAAGCTAGGTTCAAACTTGCCACGACAACCTGACCACTCTTACGGACCAAGTAAGGAACAGAAAACCAGTTTTCAACCCATGACATATATGGAATCAGATCCTCTGTTTTGATTAACCAGTTCCTACGTTATTGTATTAATACATATTTATGTAAAATCTACACAAATGTGTAGACAAAATTAAGTGAGACAGAATTGAAACAACGCTAACAAAAACAGGGTGCTCCAACCCTACCCATATGACATCAAACACTTGATTTTCAGTACCAAAATGTGAAGCTGTGGATCACTAGCAACAAATCTAAAGGACTACGGGCACAATAGATTAAACTAATACAAAGACAGCCATCACATGCTGCAAAGCAATATCCCGACTCACGGATATATTACATAGTTATGTCCGGATTAAATTTATATCACATTACTATATTTCTACTCTTTCCCATCACCAAAAGTTAAGAAAGTAAATGTATTGTATCCCAACACAACACTTTCCTTCAGAAAGCCTGCCTATCAGGAAAAACCACACAAAACCAAGCCGAAGATCAGGAAAGAAAAGCCTTGAATGAAACAGAAGCAAGTCAAAACCTCAACAACCTACAAAGTTGTTGAGATAGCTATTATAAGTTATCGGTTATCCTCCATATCACCTTGTACTTCATCGACCATTGAAGACCACTTTACGCAAGAAGTTATTCACCAAGTGCAAGGTGACATAAATAATATCATGAAAGAAGAATTCATTCCTCTGCATCCTCATCATCTTCCTCATCTCCTTCTCCATCGTCATCGTCTTCGTCATCATCCTCTTCAGAGTCATCCCCATCTTTATCATGCTATTATACAATATAAATAAAAGTCATAGACAGTTTAAATGCCTTCAGACTAGTTGTAAATGTTATATATGCAAGTGCGGTTAACATAGCCATTCAAACAGATCATCAGGCACTATATTTAATTCAGTGAAGTCTATCCAGAAAGCATTTAGGCATGTTTTTAAGTAGACAACAATGCCAAATGTAACCTTCAACATCCAAAAAAAAACTTCGTTACTGCCACAGAAACACCAAAACAATTTAACCAATTTTACAATTAAAATGTGTGATTGACAATTAAAAACATCGAGCCTCTGTAGAGTAGCATGGAGTACACGTGACAATCCATATCAAAATCTAATCATAGGTGTCCAACTAGTTTGTATTCAGTACCATGCAAGTAATTTGTTTTAAGAGCTCATTCCCTCAAATATGTCATAACAAACTAAGGTTATCTAGCAGCCACCTTGGGAGCAAGTCAAAGTGTTAATTGCAACTAAGACTGTTATGTTGTAGAGAAGTTTGACTGCACTATGTTTAAATCTAGCATGTTCTCCTTTGTTTACTCTGCAACCTCAGCAACTTTAACAAAAAAGAGAGCACCAAAAAAGATCATCTCTACCCATACATATCTTTACTTCCAGAAAGAAAAAATTAACAACAGTCTAAGCTAAATACTTAATGAACCTTTAATTAAATTTGCAATCATTACTGCCCACGTATCAGAACACCACGGAACTGAAACTAATGGGATTTTCTTTTCTGGCAGTAACAGTGAAGAATTTAAAAATGAAAAGCTAAGCACTGGCATGTGAAACTATTTGCATGGCTCATATTAATACAAGTCATATACCACGTCGTCGCCTTCATCTCCATCAGAATCCTCTTCATCAGGATCCTGCATTGGACAAGTTGAATATGGTCAATCACATTCAGGCTAACTTTACTGCAAAACAAAATGGGATGGTTAAATCACAAGAAATATTACGCTGTTGAAATAAGACAGTGGATTGGGCCATAAGTCCTCCTTGATTATATCTGCAACCTGAAAATTTTCAAGGAAAGATCAGCAGCTTCACTAAAGAAGTAATCATTTACGTCACCTCAAAGCAGAAAATAAGGATTTAGAGCAATCTCTACATGCATAAGCAACTCACCTCATCCTGTATTTCATCTATTAAACTTTTCTGCTGAGTGTTGCTAAACCAGCTAAAGAAGCTGCATTAAGGAGATAAATTCAAGGTCAGATTCACACAGCATTCCCAATAAGTTGCAGAAAGACAGTTCCAATGATTTAAACCTGTCAGGTCAAAATACAGCAATCTCATTCTTACGTTTAAAGGTCACCCTCTTGTTAACGAAGATGTGAGAAATTCAATATCCTAGAGTCAAAACAAAATCTTGCATATAAAATGATGTGTACAGACAAATTATAAATGGAAAATTCAAAAGAGGCAAAAATATTTAAGACCTTCCAGATAGAGTTTATCTTCCACAACCTCCAAATGATATTTGAATTAGTGAAAATGAGTACAATTTATGGAGATGATTAACTTATTTGGAATATGAAACATGTTTAATCTGCAACCTTGGACTTCACCTAGATATACAAAAGCAACCATTGGTTCATTGGAAACAAAATTTGAGAGCCGTTGACCATGAACTAGGATTGTTATTAGAAACAGAAAGTATTCAGCAGCCATTGATTTAACCACAACACAACGAATTCCTGAAACAAAAGTGATGTATTTTCATACACAACTATTGAGAAAATGGAGAAAGAGTAGGTAACAAGTCAAGAAAAACCAACCTTTCCTCAGCCAAAAGCCTATTCTTTCGTTTCTTCCCATGATTAATTCCATTAGGCAGACCCTTCATAAGGTCCAGAAACAACATCAATATCAACCAAGAATGGAAAAGAACCAAAGCATATAGTCCAGAAACAACAACAATATCAAGCAAGAATAGAAAAAAACCAAAGTTTCTTTTGCCACAACATCGGAAGCACTTACCATTCCCTCTTTCCACTTAATTTCTGTTGCTGTAATTTCTGTTGATCCTTCATCAAGGAAGGTGAAAGATTTTGTAAGCTTTGTATCCTCAAAATATCGATTCGGCTCAAAGTTCTGAAGGAAGACTATATAGTCAGGACCCAATTCATTCACTGAAAACCAAGTTTCTGAATGAAAGATCTAACAAGATACTTACAAATGTTATAGAATAACCCGACTTCAGATCTTTGAAATCTTCCACTTCCAAAGAGCTTAAGTGTTTGAATATCTATTAACAAGCAAGGAAAATTTAAAAATCACTATGCACTGAAAGCAACACTTGTCACCAGTATTACACTACCATAAAGTAAGATTAAAATTTAACAGATAGATTTAAAAAACAGAAGTATAATTATTGCAGTGGGGAAAGGAAATTTTAGCAAATCTGCAGAACCATGCAGTAGTATTTTGGAGCGTATGAGAATATAAACCTAACCTTTTGATCCTCCTCTGTCAAAAGTGTGCCAAGAACAGGATGACTTAAAAACTGCAAAAAATGCCATGATCAAAGCATAAAAGCCATATTCTACTAAGAAAAATGTTAATAATACATGTTGCTTAATCTTAACAGATTAGAACAGATCACTGACAGCAGTTAACCAGAAATCTGGAATTGATTTGATGATCTCATTCCTCTTTTGATACACTGGCTTTCGTATCTCGGTAAATTTCTGCTCTACCTCCAAGACCTTATCACTTGCTTCTTCATTGATCTAGAAACATCCAAATCTAGTGATTATACCACTTATGTTAACAAAATTTCATCCGTTAAAAGAAAAACATAAAACATAAATAAAAAATTTAAAAACTATATGATGAATAATTAAACTGCCAACATTCCCCTAAATTCTTCCTGAAGAAGTACTACTTATTGAAAATAGGGTAATAAAGTCTAACTCCATTAAAAATTCCATTTTAATCATGAAATCATATAACTTTATTGATGCAAAAGAACTTAAAGTCAATAAAAGAAATAAAAGAGAAAACATTAGCCAACTACAAGTCTTAATTTGGTGGGATGAAGAGTAAGAATTGAGTTGACAACAAAAGATAAGGGCTGAAATTTAGATTATGTTAGGATTCCTTATTAGATAAGTAGTAGTAGTAAGTTAAATATGTTATTCTATTTCACATATGTTACTCCACTTGTTTAGGGTTTATAGAATTTTTATTAGAACATGATTTAAATTTGTTATGACTCATTTTAGCTTATAGAATGCATGTTTGTTGTGTTCTCAACATATGTCTAGCCATGTTATTGATATTCCACATTCACATTTTTAGTTATCTTTTATTTTCTGCTAGTTCCTTTAGAGACTTCATTGGTATATTGATTTTTTTTTCCAAGTTACTATACTTTTCAATTAAGCTACTCAAATTACTAAAAAAAGAGAATAGATAATGTAGGAAAAATAGAAGAATTATTAACTAGTAGCTAAAAGCACAAAATTAGGAAATATGATTGATATTAGTTTGCTGGAATATCAAGTTTCCAAGTTGAATTTTGGCTAGGAAATTTCAGATTTTGTACGGTTGGAATTTTAAGATTTGATTGCTGGAAATTTAGGCTTAGAATTTTAGAGTTTAATGTGGCTAAAATATAGTTTTGAGATAACTGGAAAGTTGGTAAGATTTTCTGGAATTTAGTAAGGAACACAAAGAATGGAAGGTAGGAAACTAGTAATGACTCTTATAAAAAAAGTATTACATCTTTTAGTTGAAATCTCAAGTTTATAGAAAAATTTTAGATTGCTTCTTATTATTGAAGGAGTGTGTACACATATATATAGAGTTCTTAGGACCCTTATTCTAGTAGAAAATGATTCATAACAAATTTAAATCAAGTTCTAATAAAAATTCTATAAACCGTAAACAACTGGAGTAACATATGTGAAATAGAATAACATATTTAACTTTCTACTACTTCTTATCTAAGAAGGAATCCTAACGTAATCTAAATTTCAGCCCTTATCTTTAGTTAGTTTATGTCCTACTACTAATCAGTTGGTTAGAATTTAATGACATAATTATTTAAAGACATTCTTTATTTTATACATATTTAAATGTATATAATAAAGTTATCGGGATAAGCATATATTGTAAATGAGATCGTAATTATAAGAATTATATTATATTTATGTATCATCCTTAAATTATTCATAATCATTATTTTATTAAAAATCAACATTAATAGAATGTAAAAAAATATTACACATTATATTTTCTTTATGAAAATAGTCGATCTCATAAACTAAAACATAGAGATATTTAAACAAAAATGTGTATGCTTGTTAAAGAAAAAATTCACTGAACTGGCCCTATGTGAGATTTATGTTTGAAACATTAGTTATATGAATATAGAAACTCTTATTGTGATAACTATATAAGTGATCATTTGACTTGAAATCTCCAAAGTATCTCATAGAGATTGTTATTTTTTTATACTATAATGATCTATTATAGTCAATAATAGCTCAATCGTTAGTCATTAGATATAGTATAAACTATATGCATATAATTGAGAGATCAATATATAATTAGAGAATTAAAGATATATTAAAGGAGTTCAATTTATCTAATCCTAAATATAATTTAAGGTTATAATTTATATTTACTATCGATGTATTTAAGAACTTAATGAGTCGCACACAAAGAATAGGTCAAAGCAGAGTAGTTAATAGCGGGCGATCGCGGAGGAGCGGAGCGGAGCGGCACCTATCCGCTACAGAAACCCTTGTAGCGG
>JAOTIZ010000005.1:11211895-11240215 GCA_027123425.1 Erythroxylum panamense
TTCCATTGGTGAAAGTCCTTTGGAAGAACCATTCGACTGAGGAGGCTACTTGGGAGACTGAGGAGCACATGAGGAGGCAGTACCCTCATCTGTTCGACCAGTCAGGTAAGAAATTTCGGGACGAAATTTTTATTAGGAGGGAAGAATTGTAACATCCCGTCATCGATGGGATGAGTACAGTGAGAGTGCATTCATATGTGCATGCTCATGCATTGTTTAGTTTGTGTATAATTGGATAATTGGGCAATTATTGCACTAGCACGTGAACGTACATACATGTATGACATATTCCCTGCTTGATTTGGGTAAATTAGAAAATTGGAGATAATTAGGTCAAGTGAGCTTGAGAAACTTAATTGGAGTATACAATTAGGTGTTTTCTAATTTTGAGGAATTATAGGAATTTTTCCGAAATTTTCGGAGTAATAGGTCCGGACCGAAAAATTGACCTAATGATCGATTAATTGGATTTTCGGTTCCGAAATTGACTGACCAATGGCAATGGAGAATTAGAATTTTGATTTGAGGAATTAGGGTTTAGAGCCATTGAAATTTGGGAGAATTTGGAATAAGAAATTGGATTTAGGCTGTTTGGACTGGTCTTGTGGTAATTAGATTGCCAAACATGCCCTTAGTTCTTTAGTTTATAAACCCTTATCCTTTGAATTTTGCTTCCCACGATGCTTGCTTTGCTCTTCTTCTTCTCCTCCTTCGTGATCTCCTTGCTTGCTTTGTTTCCATATCAATAACTAAAGTAAAAAAAAGCTTGGTGTTTTATGTATATAATTTGATTATGAGTGCATAAATTTCATACTTTATTTATATGGTTGATATATATATTAGATTTATGATAAATTGTATGTCTTATATGTGTAATATTTTGCATGCAATTTTGTGCTTGATTAGACGAACACAATTAAAATCCCTTGTTAAAATATTAAGTGCATGTTAAGAATGTGATTGTTGTCTTCCATTGTTGTAAGAATAAACTGAAGTTCTGTTTATTGTAGGCTTGTTGAACAAACTCAAGGTCGCTTTAACTCGAATGTGTTTAGTCTTATAATAATGTGTTCTATTTAACTAAATTTGTGTTATTTAGATGGATAAACTCGTGATCATATGAATTTAGAGGTAGGATTAGGAATAACATATACGATCTGTTTTGGCAAAGAGTTGTCTCCTAACATATATAGGAGTCATATAGGATGTGATTGATGAAGTTGTTATTTATCTAATTTAAGTTTAGTTGGTTTGTTGATAAACTCAAGATCAACTAGATTTTAATGGGATCCTAGTCTACTAGAAAGATTAGAGTAATATTTCTGAATAGTAATGAGGGCTATTATTTCGAATAAAATAGTGAGAGTAACCAAATACATGATTAAAGTCCTAATCTCATTTAGTAGTCATGACATATAATTGATTGATTGCATTCTTACAATTTTTTTTATTCCGAGTGAATCTCACCTTGTTTAGTAAAGTTGATACTAAGTTAGTGAACCCAATTTCTTAGAGATAGGATATATTTGAGAAGAGTTCTCAAAGTTAGATATTAAATTGTATGCCCATTATGCAATTTTGCTATAATCCCTAATAAGGATTCGGTGACAAAGTTTTAGAGATATGTGAAAATCATATAGATAACAAATTGTATTGACTTGAGTTGATTAATTTCTCATAAACTTTAAAGACAACATGTAAAATGTAAGTCAACAACAAGATAGCAAGATGCAAAAGGTTGCATAGAGTAAAAATAAAAAGAATAATACCTTGATAGAATTATTCCACTTAATTTAGCCTACTAAAAGCATAATCAACGACTACAATTAAAGGCTTAGTTATAGTATGATAATAGTTGTTATAAGAAGAAAAATGATTGCATGACTTTTCTTACCTATATGAGATACGATAGAGATCATATGTATTTCTAGTTCATAAGAGTATTTGATATTGAATTTAGATTCAACATTATTATAATGTTCAAAGCATAATAAGAAATAGATTGTTAAGTAAAAATAGTTTATCCAAGTTTACTTAAATAGTTTATATGTGTTGTATCAAAGGAGACTTATGCCTAGCATAAACGATAAGAATACAAAGTTGGATAATCGAGGCTATCATGTTATGCCATGTTGATTAAATCAACATAACGAGAATCATAAAGTTACATACAAGGGTATGTGTATCCTTTTAATTATGAATTGTATGGAACTTATCAAGTTGAAGAATACCCAAATCAGCCTTTGGTGAAAGGATGATGATGGTATTAAATTGTCAAATCTTATACATGTGATGTATTGGATGGAATAACAATTCGTAAAAGGATGATACTTATATTTCATTATATTACTAATGACTTTATATGATATAGCCATATCCATTAAATGAAATAATGATTTAAAATTTTAAAAAGTTCAAATTTTTTAAAATCTAAGTAGAACTTAAGCATTGAGAATGCTGAAGCACTTCAATGATATCATTGTGGTAAGTTTTAAATTTTGGTTATCTACAGGGAATGAGATTCTCTAGTGAATACTTTCACAACGAAATTTATAAGAGTATAGATTTATTTAAGGAGGAAAATATAATATGAGATATTGTATAATGCTATAGTATTTCTTTTATAGCGATGTCTAGTACAATGACTTATGTTCTATAGTTCCAATTGAATCAATTAGCAATATTTCATATTAGATATGAAATGTTAACTCTTTGAAAGAGTCAAAGTTAATGATTTAAGGGATGTGAAGCTTAGTTGAAGCATATATTATTAATTAAGTTTAGAACTAAAATGGGTAATAAAAAGTTATGAGATATCCAAAAGGTTGGATATAATCTTACAGACCTATTGAACAAATTGTTTGTTTCAATATATGCTTATAAGAGAATGGTTCTTAAGATAAGTAGTAAGATGAATTTCAAAAGTTCAAATATCATGACAATACATCCAATTGAAACTATTGCCTTTATAGATACATTTGATTTATAGTTGAAAGGTTACGAGATGTTAAAACATTCACTTTCATGATGAATTCAAAAGGTTTATTCTAGAGATGATTATGAATTTATCATATCTGCAAGAAGGTCAGTAGGAGTATAGTTGTCCTCTTTAGTAGAAGTACGTAAAGACACATTGCTTATAGAGAACAAAAATTTTAATTTTCAATTATTGAAATTATAATTATCTAAGAACAACTCTTATTGGATCAGAAAATGTAACAACTTAATTATAGGAATTAGATCTATAAAGATAGATTAGATGTTGTTAACCTATTCTAAGTCCAAGTATATAGACAATGTACTAATGATGTTTAGTAATTGAGATATCAGATACTTGTGAAGTATTCAAAATATCTATTATTCTATTTATGGGTTGATATTTGAGTTCAAAGAGATGCGGATATAACTTTAGAAGTAAATCCTCATTAAGGTTTATTTTACTTAGAATAATATCATTTCAAGATTAGAAAGGCTCCAATGTAGAAATGGTTGTTAATTAAGCCATAATACATTTTTCATTTAGTAGAAATGATTAATTGGATCAATAGGTTCTTTAATGAACTTGATATAGTTTCTTGAATTATTCAAGAAAATATTGTATTATGGAACATTAGAGCCATTTGGCATGCAAAAGGAGATAAGGTCTTACCAAAGATCCAAGGATGTATTTAGAAAATTTTTCTTAATTATGATGATAAGTAAGATTGGAAGTTATAAGATTTAAGCAAGTGCTCACTATAGAGATTCTTGTAGAATTCTCTCATTAAGTCATTGTTCCAGTAATAGTATAATCTTCATATAGTGATATAGTATGAGATACTTAAAAGATTAGCTTAGTGCAAGTGAGAGATTGTTGGTTTGTGCCATATAGCCAATCACTTTGGTTGTAGTTTAGTGACAAAATGTTTAAAGGCATTATTTATCTTGTACATGTGCAGATGTATATAGTAAAGTCCATGGGATAATTATACATTGCAAATAAAATTGTAATGAGATTATATTTTGATATTTATATTGCATTTATGTATTATCCTTAAATGTTCCTAGTCATTGTTCTATTAAGACTGGACATTAATGGAGCATAAAAAGACTAGCACACATTTTGTTTTTCCTTATGAAGAAAGTAGTTGATCTCATAGACTAAAGTATGGAGATACTTAAACAAATATATGGATGCTTGTTGGAGAACAAGTTCACTGAACATATTCGATATGAGAAATCTATTTGAAACATTACTTGTATGTCTATGGAATTCTTATTGTGATAATTGTATAAGTGATCCTTTGACTTGAGGTCTCTAAAGTTATCTTGTATAGGAATTGCTATGTTTTGATACTACTTATGACTTATTTAATCATGGGTCAATTAATCAGTAGTCATTGGATATAGCATGAACTATATGGAGGTACCTGTATAATCAAGACTGGATTCATTACCCTAAAATAATTAATGAGAATTTTCTGTTATTCTCATATTGATTTAGGAAATCCTTGACTAAGGTAGAATGACGTTTTATAAATAGTTTACAAATGTCATTAATTGAATAGATAACTAATATGGGATAACTAATATGATTGGACTAAAAATAGAGTAGACATTAATTTTATGCTCTATGTCTAATCGGAACATTATATAATGAAATGATTAAATTATGTGAAAAAATTATACACAAAAAGGTTAATCAAAACCACTTTGACATTCCTAAATATTTAAGTGGTCATGATGCATTGCTAGACACTAATCTTGATCTAAGATTATAAACTGTTTAATTGGAGAATTACTGATAAATTAAAAGGATTTTTAATTTATCTAATTCTAATAATGAATTAGAATCAGAATTTATAATCATTGTCAACATGTTTGGGAACCTAATGGGTCTCATATAAAGAATGAATTGAAGAAAGCAAAGATATTTTATTCAAGTTGGACTTAATTGTAAAGTTAGAGAAACTTAATGATTAAATATGAGATATTTAATAAATAAGGATCAATATGAGATATTGGATCTTATCTGGGAATAATTGGTATTTAATTAGAATTATTTATAATTCTAATTAAAGTTTAATTGAAATTAGAATTTAATTTTGATAGAGTGATGCTCTAAAGATAATCACCTTTAGCACTTTTGTACAACTTTATTTTGATTAATAAAGCAAAAGGCAATTTTTGATAATTTAATGTTCATTTATTTACGGATTGATGTCATTCTTAAATCAAATTAATGAAGTCCATGATAGAAAACATATCACGAAGGACATCATGATGAGATCATAATAATGAGATTCCTATCATGTCTAATTATGTTAGTATCTAAATTATCCCTAGTTATAGGATTAAAAAGACAAGACATTGTTAATCCGGATAGACTAACACATGTTATACTCCTTAATTTGATCAAGTAGTGGATTTCATAAACTGTAAGCATGAGATGTTTAGAGTTAACATATGGATGCTTACTAAGAGGAGTAAGTACATCGGATGACCCGCTATGAGATTATCATATGGATGATCTATCAAATGTCAATGATTAATCTCATCATAGCAATGGTGCAAATATCCTTAGACTTGAGGTACTCAAGGAAATCTTGGATACTGATCCTGTGCTTTGATACTATTCCTTATTGCCTTAAGATGAAGTCACTCATAAGGTGATAATTGGGTACAACTATTGGTATTCAAAGGTAATTGGGTAGTCAATAAATGATTCACCACTCATGATAGAAAGAGATGATACCCATGACCTCTTGTCGGGGTCATTACTTGGGAGTCTCTGGCCAGAGCAATTATGTGTCATGAAGAGAGTCTTCAATGACACATAGAGTAATGAGATCCTTAGGACAAGAACTAACAGTACGTGGACTAGATCTGACATAGTCGGTCTAATGAGAGTTGACACATAGCTCCTACTCCGAACCAAGTGAGGTATAGGATGGTGAAGGGACAAATTGCATGGTAATTGAATATGGAAAGTTTTGTAAGTCAGATAATTAACTATCGTAGAGTTTGAGTGTTAATCCACTTAAATTCTAGTAAATTGGCATTACGAAATCCTCATGATTTGCTCGGATTAAGAGTTAATTCAAGTAACCAAAATAACTGGGAACCTAAAGGTCACATGCTTAAAAGATTGGATGAAAAACAAAGTGTGCATGGTTGTCAATTAAGCAAGCCACTATCATGATTAACTTAATGGCATGTGGTACACACGAATTTTTACTAAGAAAACACACTCAATAGAGAGGCTAAGGGTCCACAAGAGTTATGGAAGTTGAGAGGAGTGATCTTGAGATTTATTCAGGCAATTTTAAGCAATTGTTTCATGAGATTAATTGCATGTAACTTGGTCTTGATCTAACTCTCACTAGAGCATCTACTTGAACTCATCTTGTTTGGTGCTCTAACCACCCTTGCACACTGATTTTCTTCATCTTTGTGTGCTCTCTTGAGGCCAAGGAAGGTGTTTGGTGTTTGCTATAACCCAAACAAAGAGAAGATTCAAGAAAGGAGGAGTATTTACAAGGTACATATGTTGTAATTTCATGTTCTTATAATCTATTTTATACATGCACATAGATTCTGGATTTTGATTTTGACATTTCTGCTACCTTGCCATTTATGTGATGCATGGACCTATGGCTTCCAACAAATTTCAATTAAATTACTAAAACGTCCAAAACCTATTATAAATAAGCTTAAGCTCTAATGGATCTAGCACTTCTTGCTTAACCATCTCTGTAAGAGTTATAGAGTTCTCTTAACCCATTCTGTAGATATCGTTAGAGGCTAGTCATTTTTACGGCTATAGTGGTTGAGATGGATGATAAAGCAAACATATGCAAAAGGAGGGTGAATTATGTGAAAAAAAAATTACAGGTACTTAAAAAATAATATCCTTATAAAACAAATCTATAAATGGAAGAGTTTTATTAACTTTTGAAAAGATCTTGTTAACATTAAAAACAAAAGGATCCTATTAATTAAGAGGATTATGTTAGCACTCAAAAGAAAAGGAGCCTGCTAATTAATAGAAGCCTGCTAGCGCTTAAAAAGAAAGGAACCTATTAATCGATAGGAGCCTACTAATGCTCAAAACGAAAAGAGCCTACTAATCGATAAGAGCCTGTTAATTATGAAAGGAATCTCTTAAGATATAAAAACAGAAGGAGCCTATTGTAAAGCTGAAGGAGTCTTTTTTAAGTTGAAAAACACAAACACTATAATGCAGAAGTTAAAAAGTTAAGAGAGAGTGAGTGACATAGTCAATTTATACTAGTTCGACTTATAAATAAGCCTATGTCTAGTTTCCAAGTATTCAACTTGAATATTTCACTAATAAAAATCTAGTAGTATATTTTCACGAGCCTTTCCAAGCTCACAAGTACATATTTTGTAAGGTTCTTCAACCTTCCACATTCGTTGTGTTTAACAAACCTCTACAAGCTCTCAACAAGAAATGTATAAAGGATTTAATAGTCTCTCTTAGTAGAGTGGCTCCACTTTCTAAGGTACAATGAGTTTGATATAACTTTCAAAAATATTGATGCTGCTAAGGTATTTTGTAAGTCTTGTGTATGTCGTACATACAGTGGCTCTTCCTTAAGTAGACATTTTTTCTCAACTAGTTGTTGCTTAATTTTGGATATCATTTGTGCTAAAATCTTCGATATTCAGAAGTTTAAGAAGATCATTATGTTCAAGGCTTTCGGAGCTAATTATTCAAATTAGTAAGATCCTTACAAAGGTCATAGAACCATTTATAATTAGGTAAGCTTATAAAGAAGGTTCCTGCAAGAAAGGAAGCAATTATCTTATGATTTTATTTTTTTAAGAATTATACCGTTGCTTATATAAGGAAATAAATCCCAGTAAAATTTTGAAATATTATAAATTTATTATTAAAATCATTAAACATAAACCTTAAGCTAACAATCTCACCTTTTCTAATGATGATAAATAATTATAGATATATTTTCAAAATTCAAATAATAATAAAGGATTTCGAAAGATACTTGTAAATTTTATATGTTCTTACTCACAGTTATAATTAGAAGGATCCTAAATTCTAACAGAAGGAGCTTATCATTTGTATATCATAGAATAAACTTCACAATTTCAACAACATTTCAGCAGGAGTTAGCAAAATATATCAGTAATAACAAATATTTCATCAAGGTAATATTGAAGATATATCTAAGATGCATGCAATGTATATAATTAACTATTCCCACCTTTTTATTATCAAAAAAATAGAGGGAAAGAGTAACTAAGGTGTCAAACAATATTATAAGTCATTAAAAAACAAATTCATTAAGAGAATTCATAAATTTTTCTGAGTAAAATCTGCATATCAAGAATCTAATTTTGCATGATGTCTATTTGGCTGCGCCTTTGATCTTGATTAGAAAGAACTTCCATTAGATGTTGAAGGATCAGAACATTGATGCTCTAGACTATAGTAGGGGCTGATTTTTATGGAGCAAGTCCCAAGAGGTCTGTTATTCTTTCAGTTTTCTTCTTAACCCATATATTGTCTTTTAGCTTGTACTCGAATTAGTAGGAAATGGAAGAATGAAACTTACCAAGTGCATACCAATCCAAACTATCTAAAGACACTGCATAGTAGGTAAAAATTTTGGTTAACAACATCCCATATGGCAGATTACCAGTTGAATTCTTATGAATTCCCTTGTTCACCATAAAATTCAGAATCATTGTTGGGAGGTTCATTTTGTTGCCTTTTAAAAGATTGTAGACCATATACGTATCCAGGAGATTGCATCTTTCTACTGAGCTACTCTTTGGAAAAATTGAAGTAGTCAAAATAGATGCAAGGCATCTTGGCAATAGGTCCACTTGTGTACAACAGGATCTCCCTTCATGGGCATTCTCAGTGTATAGACATATAAAGTCCACAGCCTCTCCTATATTAAAGCCAACAATGTCCCACTTATGACAGGGAAGATCAGTTCTACCTACGAGAAGTACATTAAGAATATTTGCCAAAATTTCTTCCATAATCAAGATCTCACACTTACAGACCCAAGAAATTATCCCTAGCTTTCCATCAATTTCTTCATTTCTCATGTGTGTGTAAAACATCTAAAATGGTCATCACATTTTCATTCAAGTTCACAAAATTTTGCCAGCCAACGACAATCAAAAAGGAAGAGAATGGAATAACGATTTCATCAAAAAGGTTGGGAGGCAAGATGCATCCATCTACCACCTTTCTCTTCTTATAGCGCATCTTATACCTTACTTCAGCTTCCATCGACTAAAACAATTTCACTAGTGCTGAGGACTCTCCCTTTTGAGGCATGGTGAGTTTCTCTGATTTTGTCCTTTTGGCCTTAGGGATTTCTACTCTCTGAGTTATCCTTTTGAAGAAGAGGATATTTTGGTCTAATGTGTCCAGGTTTCTTGCAGTGATAGAATATGATTTGATTGTTTTATTAATTGCTATTACCACTTCTCCCTTTTGATAGGAACTTATTGTTTCCATTTTTCTTGTTTCCTTCTATTTTCTTCATAAGCTTCTTTTTGTAAAAGTGGGCATATTTTCTGACCATGAAATTGAATTCGTCATCTCCATTTATTTGTAATTCAGTGTTGCTTTTATCTCCTTTTGATTCATCAGTTGCTTTTAGTGCCATTCCTCTTTTATATGAGGATCCTTCATCCCGCCTAAGTTCAACTTCATGGATCATTAAGTTTCCTCTTAACCAGTTTAGTGAGATAGTATCGAGATCCTTTACAGCCTCTATAATTGTCACCTTAAATCTCCATTCCTTTGGTAGTGATTTTAGAATCTTTGTCACAAACTCGTCATTTGGAGATATCTTACCCAAGTTCTTCAAGGCAATGATGACGTTATTAAAACGTCCAAAGAATTTTTCTATTGTTTCTCCCTGTTTCATGCAAATAGTTTTCTATTGATGCATTAAAAGACTTATTATATGTTTCTTTACCTCGTTCATTCCTTCAAAGATAACTTGTAGTTTGTCCCACATTTCCTTTGCTGTAGAACAGTAAAATATCTTTTCATACTCTTTTGGAGGTAGTGTACAGATTAGATAATGCCTTATTTTGGCATTCAGTTGTACGTTTCTTTTATGAGCATCAGTCCATACTTCTATGTCATTAGTAACAGGAGGTGTGGCTCCAATTTTGATAGCTTGTCAGATTTCAATATCTACAGATTGAAGATAAATAGTCATTCTCTCTTTCTAGTAGGAGCATTTGTTTCCATTGAAATAAGGAGGCTTTGAGATGAATTGTCTTTTAACACTTCTCAAATTGTTTGCTATGATCTATCACGTGCTGTAAAATAGAATAAAAGACACTTCTCAAATTGTTTGCTATGATCTATCACGTGCTGTAAAATAGAATAAATATGAAACCTCGCTTTGATATCAAATGATAAAGCAAACACATACAAGAGAGGGGGGGTTAATTGTGTATAAAATATTTGCATATACTTAAAAAGTCTATAAATAGAAGGGTCCTATCAATTTTCAAAAAGATCCTGTCAATGTTGAAATCAAAAGGATCCTGTTAATTGAAAAGAGTCTGTTAGTGCTCAAAAGGATAGCAGCCTGCTAGTACTCAAAAAGAAAAGAACCTATTAATCAATAGGAGCTTATTAATGCTCAAAACGAAAGGAGCTTGTTAATCGATAGGAGCCTCCTAATAGTGAAAGGAACCTCTTCTAAAATAAAAACATAATGAGCCTATTGTAAAACTAAAGGAGTCTCTTGTAAGTTGAAAAACACAAACATTGTAATGCGAAAATTTAAAAGTTAACAGTGAGAGAGTGACACAGTTGATTTATACTGGTTCGACTTATAACAAAACCTACGTTCAGTCCCTAAGTATTCAATTTGAGTATTTCACTATAAAAATCAAGTAGTAAATTTTCATGAGTCTCTCCAAGCTTACAAGTATATATGTTTCAAGGTTATTCAACCTTACACACTTGTAGTGTTTAACAAACCTCTACAAGCTCTTAACAAGAAATATATAAAGGATTTAACAGTCTCTCTTAATAGAGTGATTTCACTTTCTAAGATACAAAGAGTTTCATATAACTTTCAAGCATATTGATGATGCTAAGGTATTTTGCATTAGTAAGATCCTTTTGGATGTTGTGGAACCATTTCTGATTAGTTAAGTTTATAAAAAAGGTTCTTGCAAGAAAGGAAGCAATTATATCTTATAATTTTATTTCCTTTTGAAAATTATATCGTTGCTTATATATGGAAATAAATCTAATTTGAATATGGAAATATTATAAAGTTATCATCAAAATTGTTAAACGTAAACCTTGAGCTGATAGCAGATTAATTTCAGAATCAGTTCGAGGGATACGACAAGATAAGGTATAAATGTCGATTCATGCTTTATTATAATTATAATTATTTATAGAATTAAAACGATCTTAGTTTTTGGATTTGTAAAAAAATTTGGTAATTATTCTGTTGCGGTTGGAATTAGATCTCGTCCTGATTTCTCAATAGTGACTTCCATTAATTAGTAGAAATATTCCTTATATTAAGGCATTTTCACTCTTTACAATTTTTAATTCTTTTCATATTGATTTAAACATCATCTACTTGGGATTTTTCATTGAATCTTATAATATCTATTTATGCAACTAATCTCTACATGTGATTGGATTGAAAATGTTTTATCTAAATCTTTCTTGAAGCTAATAAGTCATTTTGTCAATAAAAAGTAAGAGCGTTGTTAGGAAGGCTTAAGTTTCAGTAAGGAAATGTAGAAGTTGCACTTCATGTGTTTGAAGGAATTGATACAGCAACTGTGAAACCCAAGATTAAGGTCTCCCTTACTATAGAACAAGTGAACAAAATTAACCTTATTCTTAAAGTGATGTTACGCCACCCATATCTATTCATGCTGTTAGTTTACTCCAAGAAGCTATTTTTCTCAAAGCGAAATCTTTGAGGTATACTTTTTTTTTTTTGGTAAATCAAAGAAAAATTAAATAAATGAACAAAATATATACAAAAAGTTCATAGACACAGCTGCTAAAAACTCCGCCAGTCAAGCCTCAAGGCAGCCAATAATAAACTAGGAAATACAGCAACTGGGAAAGATGCAACTCGAAACCCACTCAATAATTACATCAATATCACCAAAAAACAAAGCAGAAACTCTCGCGGACAAAGTCAAATAGAAACCTAACTGAGACACTCCAACCTTAAGTTAGCAAGCATAGACAAACTGAGATAAAAGAACTGCCAAGATGAATACCTTTGAGGTATACTATTCATCTTTCTATTTTTGTACTTTTCATTAGAAGCGGTTTATTAGAATGACAAAGTCTTGGCCAGGTTGAGTGTAAAAGCATAGATTAATCTTTATATAGCAAAGCTTTGTGGAATACAACAATTACGAGCAGAAACTACATCAAGTTATTGGAAAATGAAATTAATAACAAGTGAAGATTAACCACAGCTATCTTCCACTACACAAGTTTTACGACAATATGTACAATTGGCAATGCAATAACTTCAAATCAAAGCAATCCTACCACTATTGGTACCTACTATATTTGCAGTGTTCCTAGTCGCTGTAGCAGTGGTATAAAGCTTGAGGTGAAGTTGTAGCAACTAATACTGCCAAGTAAAGCGTCTATGAATCATCTCTGAGGATTATTTTACCATTTTTTTTAAGAAATTGATCGAATATCGTAGGAAAAAATCCGACCAAAGGCATTCCCTCAGAATCAGAAAAATGGAATTAAATTTCTTAGACACGTTGATTTAATTACACATTTAGTTTTGACAACTTTATTCCAAAAGGTTGATCCCCAACTTCAAGGGCCCTCAGTTACAGGCCCGATTATTATTGGAGGATTGAATCACGGTTTGATTTTGGTCAACCCTCTAACAGAGCGGTCCACTACTTCCCGATATTGCTAGAAGTTGAACCTTAAACCTTGTTTCAAATGACCATGTTAGTTTGCCAACCAAGCTACCCGTACAGGCTTAGTTTTGACAACTTCAATTAGGATAAAGTTGAGAGTGTTACACGATGAGTTTGAGCAGCCTCGTACCAAAACAAACTTAACGGCCATTGCCGTGTCAACTTGAGTTTGATTTGAAAATCGAAATAGGGAGTCGTCGAAAGTCCAATCCAGTACTGAAGGTCTTTGTCTCATTTTTTAGTCCCATTTTTCATTTGTTCTCTGGTCTAATCTTTCACTTGGGGACGAATTATTTGATCTTCCCAATCAGAGCAACTGCTTCGGTGTTCTTTTGTTTTCTTTTTCTCAAAAATTTTGGTGGATTTATGTTATGCTTTCTTATATAGATTTTGGAGCTGATCTAGTCGTATTTCGACGCTAAAGTTATGATTTTTATGAATCAAATTCGATGTTGTTAGTCTTGGATTTGATTGATTTGCAGACAAATATGAAGATGGGGAAGAGAGGAAGGGCATGTGTCGTCGTCTTGGGAGATATAGGTCGGAGCCCCCGAATGCAGTATCATGCACTTTCTCTTGCTCGTCAGGTCATATCTGATAGCAAATCCTTTTTGGTTTCGTTTTGTCTCTGTTTCTAGTTTATGAGGTTTATTGTTAGATTTTTCTTGTTAGTTTGATACTTGGATTATTCAACAGAATTAATCTTCAATGATATGTGATGAGTGATTTTTGGGAAAAAAAATGTAAATTTTTTAACTTGAAATTCGATTACTAACCTAAACCATCATTGAATAAGAAAAAGATGCAACTGCAAGCTCAAAGATGTTCCTTAATTCATTGAAGTTAAATTGGTGGGGGATCTCATAGGCTTGAGCTTTTAATTTGTCTTGCAGGCATCTCTGCAAGTGGACATTGTTGCCTATGGAGGTACCCTCTTGAAGTGATGAATGAGGGTTATAAATTCTTTGCCATTTTGAGAATTCTGTTGCGTTCTTTTTCACTTTCAGTTTGCTGGTGTTACCTTTTTCTTTCCTTTATCTCATTTTTTGTTCTAGAATGAAATAAACAAATGTTCTACTTCCTTTTTCAATTAATGGAAGGAAGAAAGATGCAAAAACTTGTCACATGATGGAATCCATGCAAAAAGTACCTTAAATCCTTGCTTTGTGTTGCCAATTGAAACTAATCTACAGCCATAGCTCCAAAGTAGCGGGTGCTGGTTATTGAAATACGTGGCTATTAAACATAAATTGTTATTTGATTATCCCTTTTTACTCAATAACAAAATCTTGAGACTTTACTGGCCCTGGAGCTTGATAATTCAGAAGGCTATTTCCACTTTCTTCATTTTTTTTTCTTTTTAACCTAAATCTCCATCATGCTCCTTATTACGCCATGGTGAAGCATCTACTGAATCTACTGTATTAAGCCATTTTTTAAAGTTCTTTTGCTGTATTAATATCTACGACCATCCCATTAGACGCAAACTCTAAGCATTCACATGTTGTGCGTCTAAGACCAAGTTCTTGCAGTAGTCTGTTGTTACTTGAGTAGGACCATTATTGGCTATTGTTGCTTGATGAAAGGAGTATATCTTATGCTACATGAAGAAAAAATAATGGGTTGTTCTAAATTTTCTTTTTCCTGCAGCACATTTGTTACTGATTAATATTAATTTTCTTGACTGTGCTTTTGTATGTTTATCAGTTCTATTTAGTCAAGATAGTCAACATAAAATGTTACAAGAGCCATTTCTAAACTTCTATAAATTTCATTACTGTGTCATTAAATGCATTGGTGAATTGGATTGTTTATAGGTTCTGAACCCCATGTAGCTGTGCTGGAGAACCATTCTATCCACATCCACAAAATGGTATTTCTAAATTATAAATCTTCACCTTATTGAGTCCATCAATAAGTGCTGTGAGTCTTCTGACTTTAATGTGCCTCTTTTTCACATATTTTTGTTCTTGACGTTACAGAAACAGTGGCTGACAATGCCTCCAGGCCTGAAGGTGCTTAAGCCGTTGATGCTTATTCTTAAGCCATTGTTTCAGTTGCTTGTGCTGCTTTGGTATATATGCTTCAAAGTACCAGCTCCTGATGTTTTCATAGTGCAAGTGAGTATCTTTATACTGGACTCTGTTAGAATAAGTTACTTTGCTTGCAACATTGCCATTTTCTATTTATCCCTTACCATGTAGTTATTTTTGTTAATTTAGCTTAAAATGGAACATTAGGAAGAAAATGATCATTGTAGCTGACCCAAATAATTTGGGGTCCTCCTGCATCTTTGACTATAAAGCCAAATTGAGGTATGATAGAAATGGTAACGGATAATGTTAGGATTGAAGGTAGTGCTGATTAAGATTCTGCATCATTCGTAACACAATCTCATATCTTACCATGAATAGCCATTAATTTTTTTTTATTTATATTGTTGGATCATTCCAGACTGAATTCGATTGGTATTTTGAGTTTTGTAGAATCCACCATCTGTTCCTACCTTGATGGCTGTAAAATGGGCCAGCTGGCTGAGAAACTCGATATTTATTATTGACTGGCATAACTTTGGATATACTTTGCTGGCATTGTCAGTTGGAAGAAACAGCCGATTTGTTGCAGTATATCGTTGGTACTATTTGAATTACCTTATAGGATTTATTTTTACTGATTTTTGAACTGGACATCTAAGTTTTTCCATATCTTCATAGGTTTGAGAGACGTTATGGGAAAATGGCTAATGGTTCCTTGTGTGTGACAAGGGCAATGCAACATGAACTAGCAGAAAACTGGGGAATCAAGTAAGAGGGTCAGCTCAAATTTAATGAAATTCTTGATCTTGATACTGGTGTATAAAGTCTAATTTTAATATCTTTCTAGAAACAACTTTTTGGTTAGTAATTGTCTGTATGATGGTTAGAGCCACAGTTCTTTATGATCAGCCACCTGAGTTCTTCCATCCTACTTCGCTTGAGGAGAAGCATCAAGTAAAAATTCACTTTGTCTGATGCCAATTCCTTCTTTTTTGGTTTTCAATTATTTGTGAACTTTTAAAAAACATGTCGCTTCAGTTGTTCTGCAGATTGGATAAACAAATGACTCAGCCCCAGGATGTTCGTGATTGTGTTAACTATGGTACATCATTGTTCTGAAATGCTTCAGTTTATCCAAGCCAAGATTTGTTTGCTAATATTTATATTTTTATACAGGAGCTCTATCTATGGGAAGCCCTAATCTAAAAGAGACTTTATTTACCAACCTTGTTGACGGTGATGTTTTGTTAAGATTGAACAGACCAGCACTTGTTGTTAGCAGCACAAGCTGGTGAATTTTTCACTTTAACTTTCAGCTACTCGTAGCAAGAGCTGTAATATCATGCATTAGTTAATGTAATTGCAGAAATTCAGTAAAGTGGATGAAAGTGTTTGCTTCCCATTGCCTCATTGCCTCTTTATGTAATCAGAGTTACTAATTGTGGTAGCTACTCCTATAATATGCTTAAATTTGTGGTGATTTAAGCTTCAATTGCTGAAAAGATGTTATACTAACTGTTCCTGTTATGAATATAGTTTCTCTAGATTCATGCCTAGGTATTTGACCGGGAAGAGCATATTTTACGATTCCATAGAGTTTTGAATATCGTCAACTAGCTTGTTTGATTATCTTTGTTTATATGTTTCCCTTTACAAATGATTTATCTGTGTATATATCTGCTGCCAGTGATGGTAGTCACGAAAATTTTTCTCTTCTTTACCCTTTCAAATTATTTATTACAAAAGACAATATTGCAAGACATCGAAAAACATTACAGGACCCCAGATGAAGATTTCAGCATTCTTCTGGAGGCAGCAGTTATGTATGATAGGCGAGTTGCTGCAATCTTGAATGAAGATGATTCTGTCAAGGAAGAGATCATTTGGAATGACATATCAGCTGGGAAGCGCTACTTGTATCCTCGGCTATTATTTATAATTACTGGTAAACATCTTCATTTCTATTTGGATCTGGAAGAATTTTACATAAGTGATACCATTCTGTATGCCACAAGTTTTACCCAAGTATATGTTCGTGAAGGTAAAGGGCCTGAGAAAGAAAAATACGAAAAGAAGATAAGGTGCTTAAAACTTAAGCGTGTGGCATTTCGTACAATGTGGTTGACAGCTGAGGATTATCCTTTGCTTCTTGGTAGGATAATTTCTGCATTGCTTCTACTTGATTATGCTGATGGTTTTCCTCTCAAGGTTTAATTTCAGCTATCCTATGGTTGCAGGATCAGCAGACCTTGGTGTTTGCCTGCATACTTCATCATCAGGGTTGGACCTTCCCATGAAGGTATGACAAAAATTTAATCATTCATTGAAAATATCTTTGGGTAAGACATATATTGTTCTCAGCTTTTGGAACCCTTTCCTTTTTCTAATTTCTCCATGAAAATATCTGGCACCAGGTTGTGGACATGTTCGGTTGTGGACTTCCTGTTTGCGCTGTTGCCTATTCTTGGTAATTGGTTTCTGTATATTTTATCAGTCTTATAGGTTTCAGTTATGCATAAATGTGGCAGGTTCATGTTGGTAATAATGTCTTTGTTTGAAGCATAAAGGAGCTAGTGAATGTTGATAAAAACGGTCTTCTCTTCTCATCATCCTCAGAATTGGCTGATGAACTTATGGTAAATCCATTTACCTATGTTCTACTATGAATGATTGTGTTTGATTAACTTTGAAGTGGTCTCCTTTCTCAAGTTTTTATGGTGCAATTTTGAGTGTAAAAGGTGTACAGTAGATCGATATTCTTACTGATTTAATTCCTACCATTTAGAGAAATAAAAAGGAAACCCTAGACACAAACACATACTACACACACTTACACATTCTCTAAGAATGTTATTTCTATAAGAGCTAGTGTGCTTTCACTTGTTTTTAAATCTGCTGCTTGCCCAACAATGGGTAGTTGGATAGAGAGATGGACATTACAGAATTGTTAACCAGTTGATTCATAATCCAATGCAAAACTATGCCTGCTGAATGCACACAGATGATGTTCAAGGGCTTTCCAGATGAATGTCATGCATTGAACTTGCTTAAAGATGGTGCACTGGAAACGGGTTCCTCAAGTTGG
Source organism: Erythroxylum panamense (assembly GCA_027123425.1). NCBI lineage: Eukaryota > Viridiplantae > Streptophyta > Magnoliopsida > Malpighiales > Erythroxylaceae > Erythroxylum > Erythroxylum panamense. The sequence goes on from JAOTIZ010000005.1 coordinate 11,229,965, forward strand.
AGCACTGAGTGGGAAGAACATGCTTTGCCATTACTAACAAAGGTGAGCTTACATCATTAATTCATAGCCGAAGTTGCTGTTTATTTCTCCTACGGCATCTTACTAATTTTTTTCTACATTCTTCAGTACTCATGTTGAATGCCACTATCTGCTGAAGCTTATCCATACGGCTTCTGCAGTGAATAGATAGTTTTCCTATCATAAATTTGATTTAACTATCAAACTTTTCCTATGGATTTTCATCAATTTGGTTTAACTTTCAAACTTGTAGGTTGTTTCTGCGAACCTGAGGTAGTTTTCAGTTTGTAAATCAAACCAGGTAAAGTTCAATCATTCCTCTAGGTAAGTTATATAGGTTCAGCAATGCAGAACAAACAGGAGAAGCACTAGATCAAAGTCCAGATATAAGAAACATTTTGTATTAAACAATAAACAAAGCCAGATTTAGACAAATGCTTAGTTATAAGTTAATACTGACCCACGTATTGTCTGATTTCAGCTTTTTCAAATCTATGTTATATGCTTATACAAGGCGGTGTGTTTGGGACCTGTGAGTAATCTTGGATGCTGGTTCGTGGAGCAGGCATAAGTTAGCCAACTGTGCCAGGAGCACAGAGAGCTGTTTAGTTTATCAGGAACCTGCATTACTGACTCATGGGTGGATAACTCTGTATGCTTTTAATCTTGAAACATAACTATACATGCTTTATACACTGGGTTTTCGTTATGATGAAGCTTGATTTTTTGTTTGCGTTTGTAAACATGAATTGCAGACGTAAGAAATAATTTTGAGTTGGGGAAATTGACTACCTATCTAGAATTTCTCAAAATGTTATGTGATGCTAGCATAGCGATGCAGATTGTGAAGGTTAACAATCTGTGAGATTTAATGGAATCAACGATGTAATGAGATTAAAACAATGTAGCGGAATGTGCTTTTGATTTTATATTAGCGTGCAAGAATGTCATAAACACGCATTCCATTGTAGAACTTTTGCTTAAGTGAGGTTGGCAACTACAATCAAGACTTTGATCCCATCTGCGGAAATTGCACTTAGTTATTTAAGTTATTTTCTGCTTGGAACACATCAAAGTTTTGTTGGAACTTCGGTCAGTTATCATACGCCGATCTGACAAAACCAATTCAAGAGCACGAAGATTTAAACTTGGTTGAACTCAAGCCAATCCAAGAGCTAAACACAAAGATAGATGCCCACCAGGTGTGAGTTCACGCTGCGTCAAACTTCTATGTTAATGGTTTTGTTCCCAAGACAACTGCAACAGACAATTCTCCAAACATGTGGCCGAATTGCCAAATGGATTCTTAAATGGGATTATCTTCTTTTATATCTGACCTGAAAAAGCAAGTGAACTTACGGATCTTCACTTAATTGCATTTATAAAGATGTGGAATATTGATGTGGCCGTTCTGTTGGTCTTCAGTATCAAAAAAAGAGGCAACATCAGTAGATGCAGCCTAGCTGACCAGTTTGAAGCTTATTTTGTTTCTTTTACTTAATTAGATTTTCTATCCAATGTAACTATATCTTAGGATCTGTTTCCTTTGTTAATTAGGATCCTATAATTTTGGATCTCTCTCTTATTATTAGCAGCCTTTAACAGGCTCTCGTAATTTAAAAAATGGCAGGAATTATTCTTTCAGCAAGTTAGTTTTATAAGAGGGCTCTATTAAAGACAAGTCTGCCTCTTCGAATTCATCGTAAGCTTCAAGAAAGATTCTTCCATGTCTAGACTTGTGATTAGATCCCAAGCTAAAGCTGTTAACAATTTCGTATTTGAGCCTGGTGTCATGGGTGATGTAGAGAATTTGGTAGTCAAGTTGAATACTTTTGTAGAACAAATGGCTACATAATAATGTGCGTTCGAAGAGCAGATGGTAGATATATCCTCCTCGGTTCGGGGGGTGGGAAAGAGATCGGTCAAAGATTACATAGGGATGAAGCTGTGTTAGCCAAGGCCACGGCAAAGTTTAGAAGATAAATTTGAATCGCAGTCGACGGAATCCATGGTGCCATAATACTCTTAAGATGGAATTTCATACCTATGATGGCACTGACGACCCTTCAGGATGGCTGTAACGATGTGAGAAATTCGTTGCCAATCAAAAGACAGTTGAAGGAGAGAAAGTGGTTTTAGTTGTGTTTCATTTATTGGGTGAGGCATAACCATGGTTCCATCAAGTGGAAGAAGAGGAGACAAAACTGGACTGGGAGCATTTTAAGAAGTATTGTCAGGTGAGATTTGGGTCACCTATAAGTAATAACCCCTTAGAACTTGCCAACCTTAGACTGGTTTTGTCGAGAAATATCAACTCCAATTTTAGTTGTTATTGGCCAAGACTTCTGATCTTAACCTCTTCAACAAGTGAATGCTAGGTTGGTAGAAGCACTTAGGATTAACATTGAGATGCTGCAGGTAGGGAACCACAAAATTGCCATAAACATGGCTCGAGCATTAAAGCAGAAGCAAAGGGTTTTTCAAGGAATCTTAACTTTGAGAACCAACATGAGTTTGTTCATTCGTAAATCTACTAGTACTGGGTCTGTTATCTCCACCAACAAGAGGTCTAATGTAAAAAGAAGGGAATAAATGTCAAAACTTGTAGAGAGCGGTAGGAGGGTAGGATCTTGCGCACCATTTCTCAAGGGACTGACACAAGTAGAAATGGTAGAAAGGAGAGCGAAAAGACTATGTTATAACCATGATGAATCCTATTCAATAGGAAACAAATGTAAAAGGTTATTTTGAATTGAGTTTCCAGATGTCGAAAGTGAATCAGAGGAAGACATGACTGAAGATCCTAAGATTTCTTTATATGCTATCAGTGAGATTCGTAATTTTCCTACCATACAGTTGTTAACAAAGGCATTAGGAGTTAACTGTTCCGATACAGATTCAGGCAACGTATGTAACTTTCTTCGTGAAGTTTTAATAAGTTACTGTTTTTGTAATATATATGACTTTTTTGACAGCTAAAATATAGTTTTTTAAGAAACTCAAATTTAAAGCTTCTCAAATGACTTTTTGGGTATATTTTTAAATTAATTAATGAGTTTATTTTTCAGTTCATTTTGCCCTTATATTTTGCACATAATTTTCACAATACCCACAAACTCATCTTCACATTTATCTTGCAAACTCATTTTATGTATTTAACTATTTATTCAACTTGAATATTTATTTTAGAATTTATATAATATTATTTTACTTTTTATAAGTTTTAATATTTATTTTAATATTAGTTTACTTATGTTATAATCCATAAAAAAGATTTGGCTAGATATATTTAAAATTATATAATAATTAATATATTGTACTTTACATATTGTTTAATATATTTTAAATAATTTTTATATGCATAAATAATTTTTATTACAAAATAAAATATAGTTAAAATTAAATTTACTTTTTATTTTTATGTTGCTAAATAATATATTGTATGAAGCTCTTTAAAAAAATTCTTTTTTAAATAACAGCCAAATAGTCATCTGGTTTCTTAGAAAAGTTCTTGTCAGAAAAGATCTGCAGAAAAAAAAAAGCTCTACTGATATAAGTCTAACCAAATAGAGGCCAAGTTTAGGACTCGAAGTGTGAAAAAGACCAAGGTTACAATGCAAGTTTATGTGAAAAATAGAAAATGTGTACCAAGTATGGCATCCATAAGTTGGTACTGTTTTAACTTGAAAATGACATTTTTCAAGTTGATTTTTGTATTATTCCATTAAAGGGGCTTGATATGGTTTTAGGAGTAAAATAGTTTTACACTTTCGGTCTGGTTTTGTGGGACTTCACCTCCTTAACTATGAAGTTTGTCTTAAATGAAGGAGGTGTTGTGGCAAGGACAACCTCAAAAGGTAGAAGCATAACTTAGTTTAATACAAGGACACAATTCGACTACAACAATCTTAGATAAATTGTTGTTTGAGTTTGTAAATACGTTCATGGAGCTTTCTAGTTTGCCTTCTAACTATGAGTGCCACCATCACATACCTCTCAAACTTGGGGTCAAGACTAGTTGTAAGACCTTACTGATAGCCACATTTTGGAAAGAATGAGATTAAGAAGCAATGTGACCAAATGCTACAACATAGGACTATTTGGCACAGCAAGGACAACCTCTAGATGTAGAAGCATAACTTAGTTTAATACAAGGACACAATTCGACTACAACAATCTTAGATAAATTGTTGTTTGAGTTTATAAATACGTTCATGGAGCCTTCTAGTTTGCCTTCTAATTATGAGTGTCACCATCACATACCTCTCAAACTTAGGGTCAAGACTAGTTGTAAGACCTTATTGATAACCACATTTTGGAAAGAATAAGATTAAGAAGCAATGTGACCAAATGCTACAACATAGGACTATTTGGCAAAGCAAATCCCTAATCCTCTTGTTCAAGAAGTATGATGACTTATGACATGTTTATTTGTAATACCCTGAGCTCAACGCTGGTACTGTTTAGGATAAATTTCCAACTCCATTGGTGGATTAGCTGCTAGATGAACTTTATGAGGTGTAACTAATCACGCCCTTCAGACTTACTAGTGCCCCTTCAGTTTTTCAGAGTTTGATGAATGCAGTTTTCTGACCTTATTTGCTTAAGTGTGTCTTAATCTTGTTTGATGACATATTAATTCATATCAAAACATGGTTTGAATAAATGTAATATGTGAGAATAGCTTTTGAAATCTTGCAAGCTAACAGGTTGTTCTTAAAGAAGTATAAGTGTTTGTTTGGCGGTTACAGGTAGCCTATTTTAGATATGTTATCTATGATGTCAGAATGGAAGTTAATGTAACAAAATTAAGGCCATCATTAATTAGCCAATTATTCAATCTGCTAATGCTCTATGGGGTTTCCTTGGGAAGCTAATGTTGCTTTCAATAAACTAAAGCTCTCTTTCAGTAGCCTCAATCATGATGTTACCTAGCCTTGAGGAAGGATTTGTAGTTAAAAGTGATGCTTATAGTATTGGGTTGGAAGACGTATTATAATATAAATATCTCCTTATCACCTTTTTCAATCATAAGATTACAAAATAGCAAATCAAATAGGTTATGTATGAGTGAGAACTAATAGGAATAACCAAGGCAGTATCTCATTGATTGCCCTAATTTTGAGGCTATCACTTCCTCATCCGAATTGATCATTTTAGACTCAAGTATTTATTAAAATATCATCTCACAACATCTCCATAGCAACATTAGATAAGAAGACTAATGGGGTTTGGTTTTTAAATGGAGTATAAGGTTGGAAGATTGAGTTCAACTATAGATGCCTTATATAAAAGAGATAAGGACTCCTCATAACTCATGGAAATATCTTTCTCTTAAGTTGAAATCTTTAAAGCCATTCGAAAAAAATTAGTAGTTTCCTTGGAACTATTACAACTATAGCAATGCATTAAACAAGGGTAGTTGGGTCGAATTAGGTTATATAAGATGGATTGATTCTCGTCAAAAGAAAGGTATAACTCCTACCCACCATTTCATTTGTCTCCATCATTAGTTCAGCTATCCACGATATAGCACATAAAGGTGGAAAGAAGACCCTATAATGACTTCAACGTGATTTTTATTGGAAGAGTATACAACTTGTTACATTAGAAATTGGGCATGATTGTTTAGTGTATCAGTGTTACAAATAGCAAAATTTGTAGCTTACAAGATTACTTAAGTCTCTTCTTGTTTTGTAGCAAGTTTAAGCAGTTATCTCTATAAACTTTATAGAGGGACTACTTAAGGTACAGGGTAAATTAGTTTTTATGGTGGTGGTTGATAGGCTTTTAAAGTATGGCAATTTGTTTACCATGGCTCATCCATCTACTACTATATATGTCCCTACTATTTTCTTTAAAAAGGTGTTTAGACTTCATGGCCTTCCTAAATCAATAGTCTTAGATCAAGAAAAGGTTCTCTTTAGTCTATTTTCGAAGGAGTTATTTCAACTTAAGAGGTTTTAAGCTAGCCCCTTTTTCTAAGTTACCATCCTCAGTCTAACGGTTAGACAGAAGTTGTCCACCACACTATAGAGATGTACCTACGATGCTTCACTAGTGATCATCCACCACAGTCGGACCTTGGCTGAGTACTAATACAACACCTCTAATCACATTTCTCTCAGCACCACCTATTTCCATTTGATTTATGGTAAGGAGCCTCCTCGATTTTTCTCTTATTTAACGAGTTCTATAAGAATTGAAGTAGTCGATAAAGCTCTTTAGGAAAGGAATGCAATAGTTTAAGTTGCTTATAATAAGCAATTGCAAGGCAGTAGAGGATGAAGAACACTTATGATTTAAGGAATAGAGAGTTGAGTTTTATAGTTGCAAAATACGTATGGTTGCAACTTCAACCATGTCGTTAATTAACAGTAACACAACAGATGCTTCATAAACTTCTTCCAAAGTATTTTATCCCTTTCAAGGTTGTATTCAAAGTAGGATTTGTTGCTTATAAGCTCAAGCTACAGTGGAAAGTAGAATATATGATACGTTCCATGTGTCGCTCTTGAAAGAATATTGCTAGTGTGCAATGGCAAAGTCTTACCAACTCTTGAGGGCATTTTATGTAATAGGTTCAATCGAGGCAGACGGGAGTTATTAGTTCAATGGGCAGGGTGTCCTCACAAAGATGCTATATGGGAACTAATTGAACACTTCCAAGAAGCTTATCTAATGTTGGAGCTTGAGAACAAGCTTAAAATCAAAAGGGGAAGTGATGATATGGATGCTTTTGTTGGACATCAATATTAGAGAAATAAGACAACCGTAGTAAATGCAACCTAGTTGACCCAATTAGAAGTTTATTTTATTACCTTGTTTTATTTTATTTCCTTTAATTGTTATATTTTTATCCTTTAATTGGTTAAGATAATATAATTTTTGATCTCTTTCTCTTGTTATTAACATCCTTTAAAAAGCTCTCAACATTTAATAGAGGGCATGAATTATTCTCTCAACAAATTACTCTTAAAAGGAGACTGATCTACCTTTTTAAAATCAACATAGGTTCCAAGAATGATTCGTGTGACTGGATCATATACTAAGGCTCCTAATAAGTATCTACAACCAAATCATATCAGAGATGTGGTAAACTTTGCAAAGTAGTTGATAATTAATATGACTAACGAATAAGGATTAAAGCTAAGATACTAAATTAATAGAAAAACCATCTAATATATCCCTCTCATTTGTATTATCTTCTGGTATGCCCAAGTTTTTACACCCAAAAAGATCTCTCAAAGACAATCCTAGATCTAAGCTAACAATTCTTATAGCTTACTTGTAGCTACCCCTCATCTTCTTATAGATAAAGCTATGAAATATAGTTATGTAGCAAAAATTATTTTGCTATAAGATTGAGTATAGTGAGAAGACAAGCACTCATACAAAGAAATATGCACCATGTAATTACGAAGATAGTCTAAGAACAAGAATATATAAGGGTGATGCTATAAACAATTAATTAGTAAATTGGGTTGCTAATAATACTATTTTACACTCGCAAAAACTTTTAATATGAGATTTTTAAGGGCGAGAACATATTATTAGTACACTGTAACTAGTTCATCCTATCATTTTACCCTATTATCCATCAAGTGCCATTCTCACCATATCACACCTGCCTAGCATTTAGAAGTTGATCTTCCAACTAGAACTGGAGTTAAGAAAACTATTGGTCCTCAAGTTAGCAAAGAAACTCATAGTCCCAATTTCTACATACCGTTCTTTGAATGCTTCAACCAACTCTTCCATTTCAGGTTCTAATATAATATGGTAATCAGCATGTTCTACTTTATGTCCCTTCCTTTGAAGAACAAAGGATGCATTGAAGTTATCAATACAACATTCATTTTGTAAACTGTATCACACTAGATGGACACAACGAACCTATCAAATTTCTCATTTTGGCTTCAAAACCTAAATGTAACTTTGACATTTGTTGATATCACCCCATTTATGAGGCTCACATTTAAGAAATGCATGGATGTTGGCTCTAAATGGGGTGTTGGAAAAAAAAGTGAAAAGAGGCTAATTACAGTAACAATTAGGCAAAATATTATTACCCAAAATTCTAGTGGAACATGACCATGACATACTTGTTTAATGGTTTGCTTTAAGAATATCGCTTTATTCAAGGATGTATAAGTTGTTCATGGTTTCCTTAATTTCAGACAAGCATGACCATGTAACTAAATCTATACAATTTTGAGACATAAATTTTGTGGCAGGAATGTAGCAACAATAGATTGTGTTTAAGAAATATATTATGTTTTATTTCTTTATGATTGTTTCAAAGTAGCAATTTAAAATATGTTTAAATAAACCAACTGGCTTAATTTGTTGAACTAATAATAAAACTTATTACAACAACTTTTTTATTATAACAAGCAAATTGATGCCTTCTTTTAATAGTTAAACACCAAATTTGAAGTTCGACATCCTCAAAGGGCAAACAGAGGCAAGTTCATGAAATGATGCTTAGCTGCCACTACAACAGATAAGCTAATTAACGACGAAACCAAATGTCGTTAAATATTAAAAAATAGTCGCAAATTTTAATTTGCAATGAAAAATAATCGTTGCCTTAATGGTCGTTGAATCCCAGTAGCAAAACAATATCCGCGACATTGTTTTGAAATCATTGCAAAAAGGTTTTGGATATACAATATTTTTGTCAGTAAAATATATAACCAACGAGAATGAAGAACGTCGTGCATATTATTTTGCGACGTATATGTTTCATGGATAAAGTTTTTACCTACTAAACCATAGTCGTAAGTAATTATTTTTACTGATGATTTTTTTTGCAACATAATAGTTTTAGCTACTAATTCTTTGTCGTAGGTAAATGTTTTTAGAGAAATTCTTGTAAACATTGGTAACAATATTTTGTGATGATTTTGTTTTGATAGCTAATATTTTTTAGTGACGATTATGTTTTCGTAACATAATAGTTTTAGCTACTAATTTCTTATAGTAGGAAAATGCTTTTATAGACGTTCTTGTAAACGTAAGTAATAACATTTTGTGATGATTTTGTTTTGGTGGCTAATACTTTTTAGAGACAAGAAGTTATTTTAAATTTAAATTTTGTTGTAATTGTTAAAAACAAATTTAATTTAATTTATTACAATTTTTAAGACAGTTTAGAATATAAAGTAGTTACATTTTATAATTAATGTTGGTGGAATTTTTTTTAAGTAATAATAAATTGAAATAAAACAAACATTAAAAATGGAATGCATTTTAATTACAGGTCATATACAAACTAATACTCCTCATCGTTGTCATTACTACTGATATAGTTTGAGTCAAGTAATTATTTGACCATCTTTTTAAGCTTGTTCTCTTCTTTTACACTACGATCTAACTTCTCTTCTATACATTGTAACTCAGTCTTTAGTGTCTGGATCCTCTTAAAGTGCCATGACATATACTAGTTGTGATGAAGATGCACTAATAAGCTTAGGGTCATACCTAAGACCTTTGATATACCCCAATCTTGTACCAAGGACATTGTTGCAAATTTCATCAACATTGGGTTGATTTTCCTCAGACAATGATGTCTGCAACAACTTCTGCATCTTGTCCTATAGTTTAAAGTACAAAATCGAGTTAACTAAAAAATTATTACTTAGTGTTACACAGAAAAATAAACTGTAATATTAATTTGTTTGTACTTACATAATTATTTTGTGCCCCTTCACACATCCAGCCTTCACCTTCCTTGTAGTGTGTTAGCTTGTAGAGTGTGATCTTATCACTCTCTTGTCTTTAGAGTTGAGTTTGGCTCTATTATATGAATTTTAAAAATTAGAAGATAATAGAATTTGTTGTATTAAGAAATAGAATAATAATTTGAAAACGTTACACTTACAAATTCTTATCGAATGACAACAAATGATTTGGAGTCGATGTTATGAGGAGTCTTCATTTTTGCTCTATTCACCTTAGCTTTCTCACACTTTTCCTAAATTAAGAGAAGTAATCATGAATATATAAACAAAATTAATGGAAGGAAATATGAATTGTAACACCCAAATACCCCCTGGGAGGATACATGGATGCCACCCAAGACAGGACAAACAAAACCAAACATCATACTTACTTTTTTTTTTTTAGAATCTCAAACACACATGCATTTTTGAAAACTAAACGTAACACACATATAATACATCTCATAATTTCAGAAACAAATCCAAAGAATATTTACAGGCCCAAACA
>JAOTIZ010000005.1:11251305-11263434 GCA_027123425.1 Erythroxylum panamense
TATTGGCTACTTTATGATTGATTAATGAAAGAAGTGATGCATTGGATGCTATTCTCTTCTTCCATACTATGCATAACCGAAATTGAGTGTGTAAGAAGATGTTCTTGCATGGTTTGACTCTCTCCCTCCTTTCATGCATGCGTGAACCAAAATTTGCAAGAGAAGAGTCTCATTTTTGGTTCATTTTCTTCTCCTTTCCCACCAAAGGATTTTGTTAACTAAATTGTCCTAGAAGAACAAGAGGTAAATCAAATTGGTTGAGAATACAGCAACAAGGAGAAGATAGATTGCTAAAAGAAAAAGATTCAAAAGCAAAGGTTTTGGATACAAGAAGAAGGAGAGGATAGCGGAGTGAGGAATTAAAGCTGTAGTAAAGGAGTCGGTAATACTCTTCATCTTGTTTATGTTTATTATTATCCTTATACCATATCATGTATAGATTGGCCTGATAATTTGGATATGTTGCTTCCGCTACAAATAAGATTTCTAAGAAGTTTTGAAATTTACCGTTTCTCTAAATATGACATGCTTTCTTTTTCCAATCCAACAGGTTACTCTACTAAGTTCGTAAAAATCATCAAAACTGCACCGTTGAGATTTCAAGTTTGAGAATGAGACGACTAAGCCTCTAAAACTCCATAGAAGCATATTTTGTGTAACTTTGACGATCAGATATGGCTCAAAGGTCAGTCAGCTGAGAATTGAAGACATAGTTTCTTAATAACTTTTGTGCATTCCTCATGTTTGTAGCATACTGTGTAGGCTGAGTTGTTTAAGCTCATAAGACAGTGTTGTATATATGTGGATGATGATGAACTTAAAGCTACAATGTACATTATGATTATGATATAAAATGAGAAAATTTTGGATTTTGGAAAATGTGTGATTTGTGATTTTAATTACGATGCCATGTGACAAAGTGAAAGTGAGATAGTTAACACGAGATTTTTGTCAGGCATGTGCACGTGTGACCGAAAGGGGCATGTTCATGCGTTAGGTGGCATTGGGGTGTTACAGTGTGAGTGCAACAGGCTGTGAACGAAACTGGACCATATTCGAATTTATCTACTCAAAGAAAAGGAATAGATTAGAGCATAAGAGGTTGAATTACTTGGTTTTTGTTCATTATAATCTAAAGCTTTGGGAAAGATATGTTATTTTCATTCTTATCATTATTAATTTTAATACAATTTTCATTGATAATATTGATCTTAATATTGAACTTTTGGCGGATTGGGTTTCTGAAGAGCCGAATTTAGTAGATGTCAATGACTTGAAAGATAATATTGGATGGGAAAGCATTGACATCTCATTTGGTGCAGTAAATTTAAATGATAATGATGATGAAGCTTCTCTCAACGTTGAGAATTTTGTACCAAATGATAACTAGGATCAGTGTAGTTATAACGGGTATCTTCCCGTTGACGATTGAATTTCGTTCCAGGTTTTTATTTTTCCTTATGTTCTAATTTTACTTATATTTGATGTTTATGTTTGTAGCTGTAAATGTTTTTGTTTCAGGTTTAACTTTTACTTGATTATTTCTTTGTCATTAACTCTTTCTGTAAATGGTTTAAGGAGATTTATCGTTCTTTTTATTGGAAGTTTTGATGCAATTATTATTTATTAAAATGATGAAATTGTATTATTTTAATATTTTTAAAACTTTGTATTATTCTTAATTTTATATTTGTATGATGGTGATTGTCTTTTTTTATATTAATTGTGGATATTATTTATATGTGAAATATTTAAAAATTATTGTTATTTCATATTAATTGTGATTATTATTCATTATTATGATTTTTAGAAACAGGGTTGATGTAAACAGTAAACTAGTAAAGTATACAGTATAATTGTACAATTTAGCAATGAACTACTTTGCAAATTTTAAAAATTTTAAGGACTATTTCATAAATTTAAAAAATTACCCAAAATGATACCCGGTATTGACTGGTATTGGTACAGTACTATGTCAGAACTCAATTCGGTATCAAGTCTGGTACTGTATTCGCAACTTTGCTCCCAGTTTGCGTTTTGCTTTTGATTTGGACTACTAAATTTTGTCTCAATTGTTGTTGTCATTTTCTACTCCTGATTATTTGTTCGCTACTGCTCATCTGCTGGCGCTTTTTCTTCATAGCCACTGTCATTTTGGTTCCTTTTTGCTCCCAGCTCGCTCTAGGTTGCTGCGTTGTCGTTTCTTTCCTTTGGATTGTCCTATTTAGTTTTTTCTTTAAGCTCCATCAAACCTAACAAACATTTAATATAATTTTATCCCTTTTTAGATTAAATATGAAACTAAATATCTTGAGTTATTAATAATAAAATGCAACATTATTCATCCAAATGTGTTATATAAATGATTTAGAATAATATCAAATAGGGGTGTAAAATATGTTATAATTCCCAGTTATCAAGCATATTTATATAGAATCAAAATTTATTTTTAACCTTAATATAAAAATTGTAATTGATAAATGACCAATGACAAAATTTTAATAAAGCCTAATTATTAATTTTTGGCAAGTAATTGTACAATGTTGTCTAATATTTGACTAAAAATGCAAATATCTTTTGTAATTTTATTTTTAAAATTATATAAAGCCATTTTATGATAATAAAAGTTCAAAAAATGATCATTTAGAATAACCATACAAGGTATGTTAAGTTCCCACTTGTTGTCTTGTGAATCCTAGACGTCGCCCATTGTTAAATCATAGGTTGATTTGACAGAAAAGTATCTATTGCTCTTCCTATTCCATAAACAGCTAGCATCTCCATCCTCCTGGCTTGGTGGCTTGGTTCTTGCAATAATAGAAAGGATTTGGTTTGGAAAATCTCGATTAAAGAGACTCCATTCCCAATTGTAGTCAAGACCAATAAAGTTACAATCTAGAAGAGCACGCTTTTCCTCTGTGATATCCCGGCTAGCAAGAAGGTTAAGAGGCCCCATATTGGCAAGCCAATTGCCAACCTAAAACTGAACTTTACTGCCATCACCGATCTTCTATCGCATGCTTAGCTCCAAATTAGGCCATATTCTCTTAATATTACGCCAAAGAAGGGATCCGTTTTGGTTATTAAGAGATGAGCCTTTAAGATCCTCCCACCCATACTTGCATCTCAGAACTCTAACCTAGAGGAGATCAAGCTTTATGCCAAGAGTAAGCCCAATTTTCATCAGGAAAGTATTATTTTGATGCTCAAGCTTTTTAATGCCACACCCCCATTACAACGCGGTTGGCACATATCCTCCCATCTTACTAGATTCACCTTTTGTGACTCCCCCATATTATCCAAAACAAAGGCTCTGATCAATTTTTCAATACGATTACAGAGGCCATTTGATAGTTTTGTAGTTTGCATGGCATAGAACGAAAGGCCTTGCAAGACTGAAGTAGCCAAAGTAATTCGTCTTGTAAGAGACAAGGTCTTGGCAACCTAACCTCAAAGTCTTTCTTTAACTTTCTCCACAATATAATCATAAGTATCAAGGTTAACTCATTTATGAAGGATTGAAACCCCTAAGTATTTACATAAGTCATCAGTCCGAATAAAACCCGTCTCATTACTGATCCACTCTACACATGAAACCTGGGTATTTTTAAAGAAAAGGATTTAGGTTTTATTGTTACTAACGTTGTGCTCAGAGCTGATACAAAAATCAATTAAATTTTTCTTTCTGAATTGAACTTGAGAAATCTCTGTAATGCCTAAAAGATCCAGGTCATCTGTGAAAAAAAGGTGACATAGGGGGGCCATTTCTCCTAAGTTTAATTGGTTTCCACCTCTTATCTCCCACTACTTTGGTAATTGTTTGAGACATGCACTCTATGCACAACACGAAGATATAGGGAGAAAGGGGATCTTCTTGACGTATACCTCTAGTTGGAGAAAATTGCATCGTTTTTTGGCCATTCCAAACCACTCGCATTTTATACGTAGTTATACACAACATTATAGTTTTAACAAATTTCTCTGGGAAGCTAACATCATAAAGGGAATCTTCAATAAAACCCCATTGCAATCTATCATATGCTTTTTCAAGATCAACCTTTATTGCCATCCAACCCATCACCCCCTTTTTATTCCTCATTAAGTGTATGACTTCTTGGGAAACAATCATATTATTTGATATATTCTGGCCGTCAATGAAACTTGCTTGATTTGGAATAATCATGTTAGGTAGGAGTTTTTTAACTCTATTGGCAAGTATTTTTGTAACAATCTTGTAAAGGACTATACAAAGGCTAATTTGTAACATCCCGTTACTCATGCCAAGGTAAAATTTATAGATGAGAGAAAGTGCTGACGAAGTAGGAAATACATTCCATGCTCATGCATAAGATGGCATGCACATACATATTGAATAGTAAATGTCCATGCACATAAATAATAATAATAATAATTGTACATGTATTCATTGACAACTTCCGGGTGTGATTGTTTGTGAATGTGATTTTGATTGAAAATGAGAAGTAGAGTGATCTGAAAAATGTTCACTGAGTGAACTTCGGTTTGTTAGTCATAACTGGTTCTCTCGTTATCCAAACGAGAAGATTCTTTATTAGGATTAAATTAGGAACCTATGGCTACATTTCTTATGAAGACATCGAATTTAAATTCGGTCTTTATGAATCTCAAAGGTTGTCATAAAGTTGAGAATTGGGTGCAGACATTGAATGACTGTAGAAAATCCATGTTCTGTATTCGAAGCAAAGTCTGTTTTAAACTAGGCTAGATTAGAGAAATTCGTTTTCTCAAAAGTTGTATCTTTTGTCTTTTTTTCATCTTCTGTGTTTTTGCTTCTTCTGTGATGACAACATTGATGACGTCATCTCCTTCTGTGTTTTGCTCCGCTTCTTCTAAGTTTTACTCCTTCTGTGTTACTATGCACAAACTCCTTCTGTGTTACTGTGCACAAACTCCTTCTGTGTTACTATGCTCAAACTTCTTCTACCTTTTGTATCGTCTATATTTTGATATCTTCTGTGTTTTGATGATACACTTCTTCTGTCTTTTGTATCGTCTGTGTTTTGATATCTTCTGTGTTTTGACAATACACTTCTTCTATCTTTTGTATCGTCTGTGTTTTGATATCTTCTGTATTTTGATGATACACTTCTTCTGTCTTTTGTATCGTTTGTGTTTTGATATCTTCTATATTTTGAAGATACACTTCTTCCGTCTTTTATATTGTCTGTGTTTTGATATCTTCTGTGTTTTGACGATACACTTCTTCTGTATTTTGTATCGTTTGTGTTTTGTATATCTTATGTGTTTTGATGATACACTTCTTCTATCTTTTGTATCGTCTGTGTTTTGATATCTTCTGTGTTTTGACGATACACTTCTTCTGTCTTTTGTATCATCTGTGTTTTGACGATACACTTCTTCTGTCTTTTGTATCGTCTGTGTTTTGCTTCGTCTGCCTTTCGCTCCTTCTGCCTTTTGTTTCTTCTAGGTTACTGTTCATCCGATATCTTCTGTTCTATTTTCGACCCATAGAAAGATAGAATTTGTCTTCGAGGTCTTCATGAAAGTTGTAGACCTTGAAGTTCTCTTTCAAATCATATAAAGAACACCTTGATTTGATATAAGTAGAGAAGGTTATAGCAACTTTTCCCTTCCTTCTGTGTTTTTGCTATCTTCTGTGTTTTGTCATCTTCTGTCTTTTCGGCCATAATTTTACTATCCGACCTCCAAATGAGCCAATTCTTGAACCCTTAGATTCCTAACACTTTTCTTTTTACATCTTCACATAAGGTTTTAGATTTTGGTAGTGATATGAAAAGGATGTGATAAATTAAGTAAGGGTATCGATTACAAGAGTAGGGTTTGGATATTCTATTAAATATGCTTCAGTATTCTGATTATTTCTGAATTAGTAGAGCTCTGCATAAGATAATTCTTGTTTCAAGAGATATCTAATAAGTTGTACCTACTATTGGATTTAAACCAATGACTCTCGCTGTATGAAAGCAATACTCTAGTCACTGAGTTAAGTAGGTCAATTATCATCATAAAGAGAAAGAAATGGAACTCATCGCATCGATGGATTATAAATGATATTATTCGAGATATTATGTGAATGAATTGACTAATAAGTTCAAATTAAAGTAACAAAAAAGTAAAGGGTAAAAAAAAGATAGTATAAAGATATAAAGAAAAGTAGAGGTCGCTATTAGATCTAATGTACTTATT
This sequence comes from Erythroxylum panamense, assembly GCA_027123425.1. Classification (NCBI taxonomy): domain Eukaryota; kingdom Viridiplantae; phylum Streptophyta; class Magnoliopsida; order Malpighiales; family Erythroxylaceae; genus Erythroxylum; species Erythroxylum panamense. The sequence continues at coordinate 11,257,513 of JAOTIZ010000005.1, forward strand.
CGATCGAATAAGTACCTTGTGTTAGAATTGAGAAATTCTATGAGTGAAATCTTGATATAATTCGAAACAAGAAAGCAGCAAATCCAAGGCAATAAAAAAATAAACTAGAGATATGGAACTAAAAAGGGTATGAAGCTGTTAAAGCCTAATTCAGTTCTAAGATGCTTAGATTTCGAATAGGAGGTTGTGCATGAGTATGTATTGATTTGGACAAAAGCAGTCCAAGAATAGTTGGAGTGTATCTTCTAACCACAGATCTGAATTGGGTAATTTTGGTGTCATTGGGGATGTAAGACAATAGAGAAGACTCTTATAGAATAAAGTGTAATGTCAGAATATTTTAAGGGTATTTTTGGCAAGACACTTACGTGTAAAAGACATAAGGCATAAATGGAAGGGCAAAATTGGAAGAAGAAGTGTTGTCTTGCCTATAAATGGAAGGAAACAGAATAGAATAAGAAGAGGAGAAAGAAAGAGAAAAAGAGAATGTCATGAAAAAAAGAGAGAAATATCAAGAGAGGAAGAAAATGAGAGAGAGAAGAGAAACCAAACTAGGGTTTTAATTTCCATAGCCTATAAGAAAGATTTTGAGGTGGTTCGAGATGAGAAAAGGTAGAAGAAGAGAAGAGCTTCCATTTGAGCCATGGGCCTCCTCATTTGGTGAAGAACCAAAGGGATCGAAGAGACTTATTTCAGTCAGATCAACTCACAGAGCACATATTAAAGATACAATATGAAAGAGTCTTAAAGACCTCAGGTTGTTTGCAAAGAGAAGAGACATTCTGAGCAACCCTATAAGCAAGGAAATCAGGTGGGTACACGTTTATAATATAGTGAATAAGCCACTACTAGTTTCTTAAATCAAAGAAGTTTTTTCATTTTCATTTGCATCATAAGTGCTACATTCATTGTCCATAAATGATTTATGAAATTTGTTATGTGTTTGCTACATGGGTTGTGTGATGATTTATAAAAGTGATTTTCTTTCGAAAAGTTCAAATGTACATGAATTCATGTTTTCGAGAATGGTTTTCAATATATATATCAAGTATATGAAAAAGTAAGTTTACAAGAAGTGCCATTTTGGGCAACAAGTTTACAAGATTTTTAAATATATGTGTTATGTAGGGTTTGTGGTGATCCCCTAAGTTAAGTCACGTGCACGTTGACCAAGTTAAAGGCTTCTTCCACCTGCCCGCTAGTGGTATGGAGCTCCTTCATGGACTCCTATAAGTTCTCAACTACACAAGACCCTTATAGGAATTATGTAGTACGTTCTGTTTTGGATCCACCTAAACCATTCTGATATGCTTATGTGCTTATGATCTGTTGACAAGTTTGATGCATTACATTATTTAAAATTGTTCATAAATCGTTTGATAAATTGAGAATTTTGAGGAATAAGTGTTTGATGATATTTTGCATATGAAAGTACATTGTTTTTGAAAATGTAAAATGGAAAAGAGTTTTTGCTTATCTTTTTATTATAAATTGTTACCCACGAGCAGTCGAGCTCACCCCCTCTCTGTCCTCTCTTCAGGTGTTAGTTAAGAAGTCAAGTGAGCAAGAGCCTAAGGCATCACTCCAAATTTGTTTATGTTGTATTTTGAGATAGTTTTGGAAACCACAAGGCTTTAGTCACATTTCAAGAATTTGTAGTTCATGTAACTTTTGTATTTTAAGATTTCGAATCATGTTGTAATGTGGATTGAAAGGCCATTATAGCTTTGTAAAACCCTTTTTTTTAGGGTATTGAAATGGGAATGATGAAAATTAGTTGTGCGTAATGTATTAAAGAGTATGATGAAGTAAAGATATGAAAGTCTTATGATATTTCCGCAAGAGTTAGACTTCGCATTCAAAAATGGGATCCAACATTGAAACAATAAGTTTGTTTGGATGTTTGATTGTCATGGGCATGCCACCCTTGTGGGATGATGCCTAATAAGGGTTTTTAGAAATAACCCTATCGAATAATACGCTCAAGTCTTATGATATTCGCAAGAGGCTGGGTTCCCGCAAACGGGTCCCAACAGATGATGGCACGCTGAGGACGCACGGTGGCACGACAATGTTATGTGGTGGGATGACGAGAGGCGCAGTCGGACAACGACCACAAAAGAGAGGAAAAATGGAGTTGTGAAGGAGGAGGGGAAATGGGGGGCTAAGGAGGAGGGGAATGGGGGGCTAAGGACATTGTGGTCGATTTAGTTTAAACGAACATCAAACGATGTCATTTTTTTTAAACAGTAAAATAAAAGCAAACGATGACATTTACATATACAATTTACTAATGGAATACCCATCTGTAAACTCAAAACTTATTTACTCCGCCAAGCATTCCCGCTTTCTTTATCGACGGACATTTCTTACCGTCGCTATACTCCTCCAAAAAATTTGCAGGGAAGATTTCCCTCCACATTTACAAACAGATATTTTTTTGTTGCAAATTTTCCTGACAATTTTACCGACGAAACATGATTTTTTGTCAGTAATTTCCAAAGGTTCCATTCCCTCGGTAACTTTTCATCCCTAATTACTAATTTTCTTGTAGTGATCATTCACACATAAGTGGTAAACTGTTCATTCGAGAGCTTCAGTAAACTAATCTTAACTTCTCTTGTTAACTGCATTATTTCTATCACTGACCCAGCACTTTTTACATCCTGTGTTGCATTGACCCATAAAAAGAAAATAACACAATCTGTGATGTTTTATTGATAAAATGTCACAGATTGTAAAGACTTTTTGTAACGTTTAAAAAATGTCACAAAAATTTCAAATTTTCCATGATGTTTTATGAAAACCTTAAGGATTTGTAACACTTTTTGTGATATTTTATCAATAAAATGTCATGAAATAGAAACCACGACATTTGTTGAATAAAACTTCACTACTGGCATACTTAAAAATGTCCTACCTTCAGGAGCAAAATGACATCAATTGGTAAAACCAAACAATGTCAGTTTGGTTTTCTTAAAGCCTTTACCCAAGTCCCCTCCCCCCCTCCCTAACTTGCTTGTTGTTTCCTTCATTCTTCCTCCTCCAGATCTGCTCCCTCGTCCGTCGTCTACGTGTTCTCCGTCGAGCTACTGCGTCCTCGGCCATTATCGTCATCTTTTCTAGCGTATTTCATCAAGGTATTTTCATCTTTTCTCTATTGTCTATTTATGTATGTGGTATGAGGAAGACGGATGTTTTTCCTCCCAATACTTTTAATACTTCAGATGTTTTTTATGGAGTTTGATTTCATATAAAGAGTATGAATTTGGTAGAAGTATAATCATTGGAAGGATTGTTTTAAGCAGTGAATGCTCTTATATGTTTTTAAGAACCCAAGGATTATCAAAGGAATAAAAAATTTGTTCTATCCATTTGGGTTTTACTATGAAAACATTTATTACCCCAAGCTTGCCAAGGTTGTTGTTCGATTGGGGGTTTGAAGTATGGATATTTGTTGTGCATGTTCTCATATGGTTCTTTTATTTCTGAGATTGTGAGAAACTAGAGGCAATTCTTAAAGTTGCATATTTTGCATTAACAGGAATAACCACTAGCATTCTTTAGGTTAGAGATAGTATTTATGTTTATCTTATATAGCAGATGGATTGGATTTGGTTTGGAATAACTTTGATTATGTGAATTGGAGTTTCTATGCCATTATTTACATGTCGAGATTCAAATGGAAATCTCCATATGCTTATAGGCTTTTTCTCTATTTAGTTTATTTTCATCAATTTTGATTGTAGTTTATGGTTATAACTCTTAATTTCCAATTTGGGTTTATCTGCCTAAATTGCCCAGATTCACTATTTAAAAGGACAAATAAGATGGAACATGATTTTTTGTGTGTAAACTTGATTTAGTATTTCAGTTTTTTTGTATATCTGATGGGGTTGTATGGTAAAAAAAATCTTGTGCAGTCTACATTTTGAAATAACTCATTTCATTCTTTTCTATTTGCAACAAAGTGACTACAACTTTATGTACTTTAAAGTTGCTATGATGTTTCCATCATAGTGATGATATTCCGTCCATTTCCTTTTTATTGCAATTTGACACATCGTTTTTCCAATGTCAAATGCTTGGTCTGTTCTCTACTTTCAGTTTTCTTTAATATCATATTTGAAAACAGTGTAGTTTTTGTGACACCTATTGATATGTAGCTTCCAATTTTTTGAATTAAATATGATGATGCAGTTTATCTTGTTCAATTATTAAGTGTTAATATTTCAAAATTTTATTTTCAAATAATTACATCATGTATGGTAAGTATTCATATCAAATTACGTAGGCCATCTATTAGTGTATAGATGTGAGACAACTTATTAAGTAGGGTAAAAATAATGGTTCTTAGCAAAATCTTTTTTTAAAAGTTTCCTATAATTGACATGTAGAGAAAGAAGTTTAAATGTAGACTTGAGCATGTTCAGTAATAATTTGATATGTTGAGAAACTAGGTTGAGGAAACACTCCTTGCATGTTCCCATGTTAAATAAAATGACAAAGCTTTGTGCATGTTCTTAAAAAGGTCAATTTTTGTTATGTTTGAAATTGTTGGGCCCCATATTTCTTTAATTGATGTTATTAAGTATGATTTGTGTGGATTGTATGATTTATTGTTTAGTTGATTGAATTGGAAGTATTAATGGAAAATTAAAATTTGATTTGAGTATAGTATGGTGTAAGTGGAAATGAAAGAGTAAAAATGTTTGAGGGTAAAGTGGGCAAGTCACTTAAGGTCTTAAAGTTATAAGGCTTAATGGAGGGGCAAAATGGTCTTTACCCATTCATTAAGGGTTAAGTGTAGGAAATTAGAAGAAGAAGAAACCTTTGCCTTGTTTTGAGAGTGAGCATCGTGGAAGAGAGAAAGAAGAAGAGAAAAAGAGAGGAAAGGTAGGGCTTTGGGGATCCTTGAAGATTTTGAAGGAATTGAAGCATTATCAAGTAAGTATGAGCTTATTCCTTCTTATTTGGGTTAGATGAAACCCTAATATAGTTTAGAATGTGTAGGAAATGGTTGTTTAGAGGTTTTCGGAAAAATGGTTAAATCTCTTAGGGTTGATGATCATATTGTTGTTATGAATGATTTTGAGGTTAGAAATGAAGTTTTAGAGGTGTTTTAATGTTTAGATGAGTTATATTTGAAATATGGGAAGTTTAAGGTTGAAGAAAACGGAAAAATTGAGTTTCGGGACTTTCTCACGGTCGCACGTCGCGGCCTGCGGATGAGCACGCCTCGGCGCGCTCCAGCTTCTCGCCGCGGCGAGCGGCCAGTTTCCTTCGGTGACATGCTTTGGTATTTTGGGCATACCTTTTGCTGTAGATGTCCAAATGAGGTGATTTTTTATGCGTTGTAAACTAGAGACATAGGGATACAAGTTTTGTGAAAAAATTAAGTTCTGAATCAGTCTCTAAGAATCTTAAATTTTGGATGGAAGTTGAGAATAGAATTTCTATTTCAGCTTTAGTTATAGTTTGAATTGATAAAGTATGACTTTCCGATTTCAACACCGAATTGATTGGAATTTTGGTTGTTTGGTTAAGGAAATCAAGCGAGGCAAGAGGAGAAAGGGGAACAAGAGGAGAGACATTCCTAAGCAAGTTATAAGCAAGAAATTCAAGGTGGGTACATGTTGATAATAGAGTAAATAAGTCACTCATTGTTTTGTTCGAATCAAGAAAGATTTAATGGTTTAACTTTGCATCATCATTGTTGCCTTAATTGCTATTGTGGAATTCTTATATGTTGCTATATGATTTGCATTCATGATTAATAAAAAAGGTTTCAAAAGAGTTTTCTCTTTTCAAGAATACATGCTCATGAAATCATGTTTTCCGAAACGTATGAAAAGCAAGTTTACAAGCAAGTGCCAGTTTGGCAATCAAGTTTACAAGACTTTGAACCATGCATGTTATGTG
>JAOTIZ010000005.1:11271755-11282659 GCA_027123425.1 Erythroxylum panamense
CAATTAATATTTTAGCAATAGGTTCGAAATAAAACGATCAAAATATTATATTAAGATCATTAATTCCAAAACCATCCAAAACAATACCAACAACACAACAATCCAAAAATAAATCACAACTTTAAAATGACAAAAATAGCTTAACCGTGACTTGGCGTCGATATCCCCATTGAACTGGTGTTGGAAAGTTAGCCTTCTACTTTCATTTTTATGCTCCAAAAATGGGTCATACTTGTCATGTAAAATGGCAGCCCAAGTTACCTTCCTCTACCTTTAATCCTCACGGTGAGACAGGTGAAGTGTAGAAACAAAATCTCCAGCAGCTTCTTTCCTTTGCTCTTCGTTTCTTCCTCTGCGTTGATTGCTTCTCCACGTTCTTCTCCTTGTTCTGCCACCACTGTTCCTCTTAGCCTCCTCACTGTGCGTCACCTTGCTTCTCCACGCCGACACTGTAGCTTTGACAAGACAAATAAAAATCCGTCCTTGTTAAAACCCTTCCTCGTGCGTTATATACCTCCAGCGTTTTTAGAGAAACGCTGCGCAACAACGTAAACGCTGCGTGAAACGCAGCGCATAGGAAAATTTTCTTTTTTTTTAACTTTGTGCCTTAAACTAAATAAACAATTGTGCTTCAATTTACTTTAGAAAATTTTGACTTTTTGGTCTCAAAAATATATCAATAAATCCAATCTCATAGTCAACACAAATTGAACATTTTATCTTAAAAATAGGATCGAAATCACATGTAAATGTATAAGAAAATCTAAGATAATTCAATCCTATCAGTAGGCCTAAAGGTGATAATAATACCATGGTTCATCCTTCTGATGGAAAAACTTGGAAGAGGTTTGATGAGCTATATCCTTAGTTTGCCAGAGAACCACGTCATGTTAGACTAGGCTTAGCAACAGATGGATTCAATCCACATGGTAATTTGTCACTTTCATATAGCATGTAGCCTGTTGTTCTCTTAACATACAATTTACCCCCTTGGATGTGTATGGATGAGTCATTTTTTATGCCGAAAGTGGTGGGTAAAGACATTGACATCTTTATGAGACCACTAGTAGATGAGTTAAATGGGTTATGGGAAGATGGTTTTGATGTTTTTTATGCTTCAAAAGGAGAAAATATTTGAATGCATGCAGCTTGAATGTGGACTATCAATGACTTTCCAACTTATGGTAATATTTCTGGGTGGAGCACTAAAGGCTATAAGGCATGCCCTGTTTGTAACAAGCACACTCCTTCATGTAAGTTAAGAAGTAAAATTGGTTACTTAGGCCATCGACGCTTTCTTCCTTACAATCATCCATTTAGAAAAGGCAAGAAGTTTGATGGCAAGAGTGATCATCGGCCTATACATAACTTACCAGATGGAGATGATGTGGTGGAACAATCATATTATGCGCAGAATATATGTTATGGAAAGCACCCCAGCAATAAAAGGAGAACAAGATTGGAAGGAGAGTTAAATTGTAATTTTAAAAAAAAGCATTCTTTTTTATCTACCATATTGGCATAAGTTAAGATTGAGGCATAACCTTGATGTCATGCATATAGAAAAGAATATTTGTAATAATATCCTTGGTACTTTGATGAATGTTGAAGGTAAAACCAAAGATACAATCAAGGCTCAACTTGATTTGGAAGATATGAACATTCGAAAGGAATTACACTTGAAAAGAGCAGCTGATGGAACTATTATGGAAAAACCTCTAGCTTGCTACATAATGTCTTTCGATGAGAAGAAGAAGTTTTGCGAGTTTATAAAGCAGGTGAAGTTTCCAGATGGTTACACATCTAATATATCTAGATGTGACAATGTTGATGAAAGGAAGATTACTAGACTTAAGTCTCATGATTTTCATATACTATTACAAAGCATTCTTCCATTAGGAACGTGTGCCATCTTGAATAAAGATGTGACAGGTGTTTTAATGGAGTCGGGGGATTTCTTTCATCGAATTTGCAGACGAAGTTTGAATAAGGATGACGCACAGAAGATGTGTGATGAGATAACTCTAATCTTATGCAAACTTGAAATGATATACCCACCGACATTCTTTTATGTCATAGTACATTTAGCTATTCATTTGTCAAATGAAACCTTACTTGGTGGACCAGTTACATATAGATGAATGTATCTAATTAAGAGGTATTATTTAAATTTATCCTATCACTCAACAAAGTTAACTAAATAGTGTCCTATCTAATTATGGTTAATCATTTGTTAAGATTCCTAAGTACACTAAAGAGATTTGTTAGAAATAAAGCATGTACAGAAGGGTCAATTGCTAAAACTTATATTATTAAATAGTGCATGCCATTCTGTTTAATGTATCTAAAAGGAATTGAAACCAACTTCAATGTGCCACAACGAACCAATGATATGGTTGATGGTAGTGACATATCAGTGTTCTTCCAACAATGTAAGCCAATTAGTGCTGACAAAACAATTGCTCTTCCTACAGATGAGCTAGAGATTGCACATTGGTATGTGCTTATGAATTGTCATGAGATTAGGCCCTTTATTGAGTAATTTTTTCTAACCTATTGTGAAATTAAGATATGTAATAAGTAGAGATATTTCCTATAATCTTGATTGAATTTTTTTCATCCATAGTGAGCATATGGATGAGTTGAGGCAACAAAGTCAATTATATGTTGACAGGAGACATAGAGAACAATTTTCTTCATGGTTAAAGCATCGGGTGAGAAGAAGGTTTGTACGTGGTCTACACTAATAATTATATATAGATTATAGTAAATACTTATTTGATTTTTTTTCATTTGTTGTTATAGATGACAACATTAACTAGCTCCCGTGAAGGAAGTATCTTTGAGTCTTTGTATGCATTAGCATGTGGACCTCATAGTTTGGTGCGCAGGTGTAATGTATGCAATACAAATAGCATGCGATTTCGCACTGAAGCCTGTAATCTGTGTAGGATTACATAAAATAGTGGTGTTGCCGTGTTAGGAAATTATAGGGAAGATAATATTACATTTTATGAGCTGCTGATAGATATTATCAGGCTTGAATATGTTAGAGGTAAAAATGTTGTGCTTTTCAAGTGCAAATGACACGATCTTGGAAATTCAAATATGAGAATCAACAGCATTGTAAAAAGCATCAACGTAACTAAGTTCTGGTTCAAGGATGACCCATTTATTTTGGCAAATCAAGCAAAGTAAGTCTTTTATGTGGAAGATTTGTTATTCGGTCCAAATTGGAGGATTGTGCAAGAATGTGAAGTTAGACGTGCGTATGATATCCCTTTGCATGGTAATGAACAAGGTTCAAATGACATTGAGGAGTCTAGTGAAGTTCCAATGGACGTTGATGAATGTTCCTTAGAGTTTTTAGATCAAAATGATATTGCATTTGATATAATAAATAATGTTTTATTGAATTTCGAGCAATGTTTGATTGACGATGTGGATGACTTAGAGACAAGAGTAGTGAGAATGAATGTGATATTGTTTTGGAAGAGTCCACTGATAATGATGATGAATGAATTCTTATTATGCAATTGAACCTTTGTTGTTTTTGATAGGTATAGGTGGCAAGTAAAGGAAATAAATGTGGGTACGATACCATTCATGTCACTTTTATGAATGGTTCTACTCGACTTCAATATTGTTTAATTAATTTGCTAAATTCAAAATCGCATTTATTCAATCTTTTCTTCTTCTTCTTTTTATGCGCATAGTTAAGCCTTGGTTTATATATATATATATATATATTATTTTTTCAAAGTTAAGTTTTCTAATAGATGATGAATATAGTGTCTTCAATACTTAGATTGCTTGTTTACCAGTGATTAGAAGGTGGAGGTTGGTGAAGTTGCTACCTTAAGGGCTATTATTAGTGCACTTAGCTAAGTTAATAAGGAACCATGCACTTGGGAACTATTGAATAGAAAGATATCGGTAACCACATGAGAAACAAAGGACATATAAAAATATACATGATGACTTAATAATTTAGAGAGAGTAGAGCATGCGTGCATTAGATGTAAAATTCAATACAGTTGGTGATTTATGCATACTTGTTTAAAGCATCCTTTGTCGTGAATTAGTAATTAATTCTTCTCCAACTAAAATTAGAAACAAGTCCTCTTTTGTTTGCAGATTAAATGCAATTATGGTGAGTAATAGCAAGTTACTCATATTAGATGCACCGAGTGGACTTTGTATTTTTGACACAAAATCTTTGTATGGCTCTGCCAAAATGAGAATATATGTACATTAATACTCCTCATCAGACTTCCTTTGTCATTAGTCATCATGTTTTACATAATTTTGAAATGAAAAAAACTTAGCTACACAAAAACTGGTTAAATAGTTGATAATAATTCCTATCTTGCTTTATAAATTAAAAGTGAATTCTGTTATAATTTTAGTTTAAATTCTAGTGTAAGTAATATATTTTTAGTAATAAGAAAGATGATAGTGAGGCGAAATTTAATCAAGTCAAGTCAAGCCAAGCAAATAGTTGGGAGATAAGGGAATTTAATATTATTTAGCAATTGTACATAAGATAACGTGTGTTTGATGGTATAAGGTTGAGGTTCGTTATACCGTCAACATGTGTTATAGTGAGATTTGTCATGATCGAAGGAAAAGTCCAAATTTTGTTAGCTTGGAGTTGATGATAAATAATGCTAACTTAAAAAGTCAGAATGTGGGAAAAAGCATTTCCTTTTGCTCTCTGAAATGTACCCTTCCTTGTTTGGCCACAAACTAAAGGTCCAGAAAGCTCATTATATATTAGTCATCTGAACTGAAAACTATGCTCAAATTGCTACAGGAAAACATATCACTGCTTGACTAGCCAAGTTCTGTTGTGCACATAAACATGCAAGTTGTCAAGATAATAGCTAGTTTTCAAATGGGATATTCCACAGCTTTAAAGTTAATTTTTTAATCTAAGACATGATTTTGATACTGAAAATGATGTTGCAAGTTAATGAAAAAAGGAGATTAGATCACCCTTTTAATAATGCAATCATATTCAAATTGCTTAACAAATATTTATAAGTGCTTTGGAGGTGGTGAGAAATGGATGGACAACCATGGAGCGGAGCAAACTCAGGACTAGCTTTATTCTTCAATTACATCACCTTTATGTCCGTACACATTGTACAGTGCCGCTTTTGTAGCAGCTCCGACGTCGTCGACCACTTCAAGCGCAAGTTCTACCAACACTACATCATTCGTGCTACATCGTCTGAACCTCAACAGGTTGGCTCTTTGGATCTCTCTGTTCTTGGCATTTCTCTTTGCATTGTCTTTTTGTTTCTGTTTCTGCCTTCCCGGGGTTGCTCCCGAAGATTTCCTTAAGGTCATTTCCTTCTTAGTGCTTGAGCTCCTAGTTGTTCTATTTCTATTGTTTGGATCTAGTTTTGATTTTGGTAGTCATTTCATATTTTTACTACTTTTGTTCTGGCATTGTGAGATAGTTGTACGTCTGCTTCTCTCTCACTCTTGCATAAAACAAACAGGACAAAGTGTACATCTTGTTTTTTTGTTTGGCTCTCGAGAAAATAGGAGAAGAAAGTATTTTTCCTCCTGTTTTCTGTTATAAAGATGTGATTTCGATCATTTTTGGTAGATCTATGCATAAGAAGTGTTTTTCGGTGATAAAGTTGATTTCTTTTGTGTTTTGTTATTTATTGTTTGTCGGTTTTCTTCGTTTGATATTCACAATAACTGGTATTTCTTTAGCCAGATCTAGTCTGGTATCTAGAGTACTAATATTTCTTTTGATTCAAGAAGAGAACAACTATTTCAAGTTGCCGCTTAGAAGGCAACAAAGATATGATCTGGTACAAAGTTGTTTCTGATCCAGATGATCTTTCTCTAATCCTTGATTCTATTTTGAGTGTCTGAAGTAGAGTTACTAGCTTTTTTTGGTTTCAAAGCAAAGCTGAAAAAGAGAACTATTCCAATATTTTATTAAATATCAAGTTCTTGGTTTATTCAAGTTTTCTTCATTATTTTATTCTTTTTAGTCGTTTAGTAATATTATTATTATTGTTATTGATATTGTGATTATTTTACTATTTTTATCCTTGTATAGAGTCTCCTACTAGTTTTAGTTTTTTCTTTATTATTCTTCTTCCTAGTATTATATTGTTGTTATTTTTGTTGTTATTATTATTATTATTATTTGTGTTTCGTATTATTAGATTATCGTAGTTCTGGCCTCCTTACGGTATTCTCCATTATTTGTATTTTCATTTTTACTGAATTGTTTCTGTAACCTGCATCATTCTTATATTGTCTCATTTACATGTGGGTCCACCGGAAACAACTTCCCTACTATATAGGGGTAAGGCTGCGTACTATCGGATCTCCCCAGACCCCGCTTCATTGTGGGATTTCAAACTGGGTGATGATGATGATAATGACTAGGCAAATAGTATGCCAACTTGGGAGTTGTCTTTCTTTGCTACTGCCACTAAGAGAAACACCAGAGACTCCCATGTCCCTGTATGGACTTTACCTTATCTCTCTTTTTATTAAGTTAGTTAGTTTTCACAAACACCCAGTGGTCACCAATTCACGGGATAAACAACGACATTCACTCCTATTTTCGGGTATGTTTCTTGATTAAGCAATCTCTTTAATTGTGATGTTTCCTAAGTTTTGTGTTTTATGATATTTCTGTTCTTTATGCATTTTTTTAATATTAGCTTCTTTGTGTGATTTAAGGTTGAATGCTTTCATTTTGATCTCTTTTGTATTTGAAATTTTTGTTTTTATGTCAACATTGAATTTTTATGCTTCTTGATCTTATGGTTTCATTTTCAGAGATCTTCTCTTATTCTTTCACTTCAACATATCCCATTTGTCTGCTATGCCACTATGGCTCTGATAAGGCTTAGATCGATACAATCTTATGAATGGTTATTTATTTCCATTGCAATTGGTTTTGCTCTATTGTTACAATGAAATATTGCAGTTTTTTTAATTGATACATATAACTGAACGTTCGATGATTTGCTGATTTAAAAAAAAATCTTCACATTTGTATCTTCTTGAAAATTTTCTTTTTGTTAAAGTTCTAATTTTTGCTCCTTAGGTTAGGTTTTTGTTCCCTAGGTTAGGTTATTGTTAGTATTTTGTTTTTGTATCTTTATTATTTGTATTAAGTTTGTCGTATTATTATTATTATCTGTGATTTTTTACAGTATTTATTTTATTAACTTGCATCATTATTTTCCTATCAACATCTGTATGTGAGTCTACTAGGAAACAAAATCTCTACCATATAGGGGTAAGGCTGCGTACTATCAAATCTCCCCAGACCCTGCTTCACTGTGGGACTTCAGACTGAATGTGATGATGATGATGATGATGATGGTTGGAAGTAAAGCACCCCATAACTTCCCACAGTTTTGTTTCAGCAACACCCAACTGCCAAATCCTGGTTGTTGAACCAGAAACATACTGTACATGTGAATGACCCTATCAATTTGTGTATTTTACAGGCATTTATAATCACTATAAAGGAAAGCATGAAATATTTTACAAAGGTAACAATTGTGGAGTGAGAGTGGTTTTCTTTTTCTTTTTGTACTTGTTTTGTTGAGTACTTGTTTTCCTTCATTTATTTCTTAAGCCTATTACTTGTAACTTCCAACTTCATTTCATCCACAATCAAAATTCAATGGCATGCATGTATACTCAATTTGTGCTTTTTGTTCCTTAGTTTGAAATCTAATGTCTAATTGAATGCAAGTGATTCATATAGGACCTGGTCTACCCAAAAAGAAACATAAGGCTGCACTAAGCAGCTTGTACCGACATAACTGCAATCGTTGTACTGTCAATTTCTTGGAAGTGTAGCTAATGAGCCATCTACTCCTACACAGTCAGAAGATCACGCACCTGCACTTTGTGAGCCTACTCCAACACTAAGAGATGTCACTTCTGTGCCTATTACTCATCTTAGAGATAAGTATCTACAACTTTTGAATATGCGACGCAATGTTAGTTATCCATCAACTTCTCAAGAGATGCCTCCAACTTCTTATAATCAACTGCCAATAAATGACACTATTCTTCCCAATATTAGTGCTACCTTTGCAAGCATTGCAGGTATGATCTTTCATATCACATTGGTGAAACATATAAGTTTAATAATTTTTTTATCTAACCAATTAAGAGTATGTTATATGCTTATTGTAAAATATTCATTTGCTATATTTTAGGATCTACGACTGATCTAAAAATGACAAAGGGTGTCACAAAAGGACACGGATTGACAAAGATTAATAAAGCGATAAATAAGAGATTGGAGATAGATATCTCCCCCATTGAAGGATGACCAACCAACTCTATACAGTCTGTCAAAATAGCGAGTAAGATTGGTGTGGTATCCCGAACTTCCTTACCTATAAGAACAAAATCGAAAAAAATAACTAATGAAGAGTTGGGCATTGAATTTGATAAGTTAAACGTAAGTATTATAAAATTATCTAATTTGTACGTGATTTTCCATATGCCTAAATCTTTGACCAATAATTTATAATTTTTTGCATCAAAAGTTAAAAGTCAAAGGAATGAGGACAGACAACGAAGTACATGCCGCTGTCAAGAATTTTCTTTCTTTAAGTTCTAAAGATCAAAGATTCCATTTAAAAAAGCATTATACCAAGCACGGAAAGAATGTTAAACCGCATAATGTAACAGTAACAAAGTGGATGGATTTATACGAATATTGGGAGTGATCAGTTACAAAGGTTACCTAATTTGGTCACAAAATTTAATTTCACAAATTTATTAACAACTAACTATATTTTAGTATTTATGAATTGTGATTTATAGATTTTATAATAAATTTTGTTACGCTTATGATTAGGAAAATAGTCAAAAAAACCAAATTGGCTAGGAGTCAGGTCAAATGTCAACCAAACTCCGACTCCAAGGCCTTTGTGGTGATATGACATGAGATTGTGAGTTATTATCTTTTCAATTATATTTTACTTTGATTGACATTTCAAAATTTATAATAAATATTACTAATAATATATTTCTATACAACAAAATGACAAAGATGGAGAAGAGTGTGACCGGATAAAGCTATGGTATCACACTCATTATGATGAAAGTAAAGGTCAATGGCTAACTACCGAATGCAAAGGAAAATGGATGAGCACATAGTTCATCTACAAATATTTCTTAAATGAGACTGTGTATATAATTAATTATTAATTTTTTCAGAAATTAATGTGTAAGGAATTGGTATATTCAATAGAACAAGGTCATCTGATGATAGAGGATGAAGTGTATGACAAAGTCTTTGGCACTAGATCAGATTACATTATTGTAATGGGAGTTGGGCCTTGACCACAAGGAAAGACTTCGGTCAAAAAGAGACTTCGAGACGAACTAGAAGAGCTAAAGAAGGTTAATCAGGAGTTACAGTCTCAAGTTGATAAATTGAATAAAAAAGTTGAACAAATACAGGATCAACTAATTACTGAATTCAAACAACAAAGAATTGAATTTGAACAACAAAAAAATCTCTTGAAACTTTTATATTCTACACATAATATTCGTTTAGGTTAGATATATGTACTCATATTGATATATTATATACTTATCATTATTTACTATACACTTATGGCATACTTTTGATATTAATTAATGTATTATGACATGTTTGCGAAATACAATTAAATAATACATTGTCTGCAGGCATGAAATTCTTGTGAAATTTTAAACTTGGTACCAATTCCGTAACATGGCTTAACTGTATTTTCAAATTGGTTTTAAACTTGAGTCAATAACGCAATTAATTATTGTATAAGGGGGAAAATGGTAGAAATTTTCCTATAAAGGTGGATAATAATTAATTGTATTTTATCAATCTTTCAATAACTTATCAGTTAAGTTATATAATTTAATCATGATAAAGATAATAAAGTGACTCAATAAATAATCTAAGTTAAAGGGTTGAAATCCAGAAAGAAAATAGATCCCGATCAGTGTGGACAAGACCTATATTGAGCTCATGACGAAGAGACCCGATATAGATGCTACATATAGAAAGTTAAGGTCTTACGCAGCTGTTGTAGCAAATCGTGAACATACAGATGCTCTAACCCATTCAAAGGTTCACATAAACAAAAAGCTACATAAAGATTTTAATGTGTTGTGATGACCAACTCTCGTGAAGATCTCAATGAATTCGCACTTGTTTCAGCTTCGGAAAGTTCCTCAAAAGTTATGAAACTTAAAGCAGGTATTTCCACATTTCTTCATTATTTTCTTTTCACGTTCGATCCAGGATATGTAACTAAAGCTCATGTCACATGTTAGAGTGGAAAGAACAAAAGAACACATGGCCATTTTGTTTACTTAACTAGAAATGAAAAATATTTTATTTTAATAAATTAATCTTATCATTTAATTAAAAATTTTCAAAAATATTAGTAACATATCGGAGTCTTTTCAAAAGACATTTTAGCTATATTAATCATGCACTATTTGATGAAATTCACTATCAAAAGATTAAGATTAGGGATGTTTGTTTCCATTTTTTGTTTTTATTTTCAAATTCAGTAAAAAAAACTTATTTGTTTGAGTTTCTTGTTTCTATTTTCGGTTTCCGTTTCCGTTTCCGTTTCAGTTTCTACCAATTTTCAAAAATTACAAAAATCATAAAAAGTAGTTTTTATTTCTTGCTTCTGTTTTTTTTTATAATCTGATTTATTATCATTTAAGTATATATATTTAATTATTTAATCATTAATAAAAATTATGAATAATTTAATTCAAGATTATATATTTAATAAATTAAAATTAATTATCAATAAAATGATGAATAATTTTATTTAATTTAATGTTTATACTTAAATTATATGTAATTAAATTTTAATAATTAT
>JAOTIZ010000005.1:11283793-11297434 GCA_027123425.1 Erythroxylum panamense
TTGTTGCTGTGTGTTGATTCAAAGTGCAGGAAGTTGTTCTTGTGGTGATTCAGAGTTAGAGAAAGTGGTCTCTAACACCCAATAGAGAAGCCAAGTCACTGTATCCTCATGTCCTACAAGCGTCTCCAAGCACGCAAACTTTTCAGGATCCCAAATTCTGATTCTACCGTCCGTTGAACTTGAGAATAAAACTTTCCCGCTCCTACTGTCAAGCACACAACTGGTTCAGTGTGTCCTTCGAGAGTTGCGACTTTGTTAAAAACACTCTAAATTGAAGTTTCATGCGTAAATTGAACCGTCCTTCGCTCCTGCAAACAATGTGTCGTTGAGCTTGTCCTGCTATTTCAAGACAGAACTCCTTGTCTAGACAACCATCCGCTACAATCTTCCACGCTTTGACCATATTTGGCATGCCAACATGAAATATAGGAGCAAGTCCTCTTTTTTAGTGTATTGTACACCATAGCCATGGGAATTAGAGAGGAATAGTGTACGTACATTATATATATAGTGTATCCAAGTACATTCCTTTATCCGTGCAAGTTTTCCTTTATGTATTGGAAACATAAATTGCATGCATTTCTTTATGCATAGGACTCGTAATTATAGGTTTTCTTTTATGCGTTGGATTCATAATTGCATGTTTTCCTTTTATTCATGGAACTTTATAGTTAGATATATATAACAATATGTTTTCTTGTATGCATCAAGTGAGACTATCACTAAGAATTACCTAACCCCAAAGATTATTTTTAGAATCATTGGCAGCATGTCTATCCAAAATATGCCGACTCTTTCTATTGTCCTCACTCCTTGGTAAAAAGCTACAGGAAGTTACATAGGTTTGTTTTATCTTGTTCAAATTTGTTTTTTCTATGTTCTTACCTGAACTACACGATACTTGGCAAGTGCGTACAATTAAAAATTGGCAGTGAAAGTTGATAATTTACGTACATATATTTGCGACTATAAGGATTGAGATCAAGCTGAGTCTTTCTTGGCCTTCTCTTTCTCAAGCAAGTAGTACCTTTCAGCTTCAGGAACCGCCAAAATGATTGCTTGCAGCTTTGTGTTCAACTCCTCGATCTTGTCCACCAGCCTATCATTTGTAAACATGCCCAGAAAGACACTGCTAATGGTTTCCCAGCTTTCAATCAATGGTAAAGCCAAAGATCTTGAGATTCTTCATATTCGATTTCCTCATGTGCCAGGTTTCATGTGATGTCTTCTTCTCCAAAGCTTTAGTGGGAAGTTTGTTGATGAGGAATACTGCTGTAGCTGCAGCCTCAGCGCAAAGAAACTTAGGTAGACTTTTCTTTGAGCAAGTAGCTAACCATCTTCATGACGGTTCTATTCTTTCTTTCACTCACCCCATTTTGTTGGGGTGAGAAAGGCACTGTTAACTGATGTACAATGCCACTTTCTTGACAGATCTTGTCCACTTTCTGATTACAAAACTCAAATCCATTATCACTTCTGAGCTTCTTTATCCTCTACCCACTTTGATTTTTTGTCATGTGTTTGAACCTCTGAAAAACTTCTGGTACTTCTGCTTTGGATTTGAGGAAATAAATCCAGCAATACCTTGACTTGTCATCAATGAAGGTGATAAATAATCTACTTCCATTCAGAGATTCAACAGGTAAAGGTCCATACACATCAGTATGTATCAATTTAAGTAGCTCAGATGCTCTCCAATTGCTATCCTTGAATGGTTCTCTTGCCTTCTTCCCTTGTATGCATGTAGTGCACACTTGTTGGGTTTCTTCAAGAATTGGCACTCCTCGAACTAAATCTGATTCACTCAACTGTATCAGGCCCTTCCAGTGAGGATGACCAAGCCTCTTGTGCCAGAGACTTGCCATTTTAACACTTGTATTGAGTGCTACCTGATGCTGTTCAAGTAGGTTCAGCACATAACTTCTGTCCTTGGTTGCAATCTTGAACAGAGGTCTTCCATTTGAAGTTGCAATTGTGTAGAAACCACCTTGGAAGAGGATTGAGTAACCTTTTTCAATCAGTTGGGAAACACTAAGGAGACTTTGCTCAAGATCTGGAACATATAGCACATCTTCAAGTGTCCTTGGACCTTTCATACTTTCAATCACAACAGCTCCTCTTCCCTTGGTAGAAATCAATTGTCCATTGCCAATTTTCACTCTGTAAGTGTGCTTTTTGTCTAGGCTCTTGAAGATGCTCAAATTGCTTGTCATGTGATTTAAGCAGCCAGTATCCACAAGCCAACTGTTTGCTGAAACAGTGGTGTTGTGACAGGAAGCTACAAACAACTGATCATCTTCTTTCTTGGCAGCAATGTGGGCTTCTCCTGGGTTCTGCACTTGCTCCTTACTTCTACAAAACTTGTCTATATATCCAAGCTTCTTACATTTCCTGCACTTAACATCAGGCCTTCTCCAACATTTATAACGGGGATGATTTGTCTTACCACCTTTGGTCCAGTGTTTTTTCTTCCCTTCATTGGTTTTCTGACTTGCCCTGAGGGCACCCTCGGTTACATCTCCTAACCTTAATGTTCTTCTTTGTTATTGGGCTTGCAGAAAACTTAGTAACTCTGACAGCTTCAAATTTTCCATGTCTCTGGTGTTTTCCAAAGAGATGATAGTTGCTTCGAATTTTTCTGGAAGGCAGATCAGCATCTTCTGGACTATCTTCTCATCTTCAAATCAACTTCCAAAAAGTCTGATCTTGTCTGCAAGATCCTGCAATTTTCCAGCATATACTTTGACAGATTCATCTTCTGTCATTTGGAGTTTATCAAACTCCCTCATCAGGTTAATTACCTTCATGCTCTTCACCCTCTCATCATACTCAGCCTTCAAATAATCCCATATATCTTTGGCAGATTTTAAATGCATAATTCTTGTGAATAAAGAAGGACTTACTGTAGAGTAGAGGCAAAACTTGGCCCTAGCTTTTCTGGTGAATCTTTCCTTCTGATACTTCATCTGATTAATTGTTACATTGTTTGCTAATGGCTCAACTTGATAATCTTGCTCAATTGGTTCCCACAAGTCTAAGCCTTCCAAGTACGTCTGCATTTTTACTGCCCATATCTGATAAGATTCCCCATCAAAGAAAGGTGCTTGCATACTTGAAACACCTTCCATCTTTGTATTTGAACCTCCTTCAAGACTGCACTGGTTTCTTGGTCAGATAAAGCTCCTAAGAACTACTCCACAGATCCCTTAAGATCCTCTAATAATCGCTCTGATACCACTCTTGATTTTTATGATTACGAATAGCAAACTTGTAGAAGACAGATATTGAGAAGAATGAATTGAGTACTTCATTTATTCTCTTTGTATTGTATTTATACATTGCTGTCAACATTATTAACAGACTTAACAGAAAACTAACTTCTAATTGCTAATAACGTCTTTCTTGAATCTATAGACTTCTAAGACTCCAACAAGATGTCACAGCCCTGATCATTAAATAGACGTCCAAGTATAAACGGATGTCAAAAGTTAAATGTTACCATATGGATAGGTAAAGATGGTACTTTAAACTAGAGTTTTGAGGAGTTAAAAATTCAGATCATTCCAACATTTTATATATCCTTGTATAAATGAAGATCAAATTTTTTATGGATGGAACTGTTCTGTCACTCAACTTTAGATGTTAGAACTGTGTGAGTGACAATTAAGAGTATGATAAGAGTGTAGAATCGTCTAAAGCATTAAAAATCTAGAGACAAAGAATTGGACATTATTAACTTAATAATTCCATACTCCTCAAAGTAGATAGAATTTGAAAGATAAATCTACAGATGGCTTATCAGACTGACCTTTTCTACCATATATATGATTATCTTATGAGAATGATTTTTATTCTATATTGTGAGGTTACAATATGATTAGCATGGCTATATATGGTTTAATTTATAAACAAACTGCATAGTTTATGAATTTTAGTCATAAATTCAAGTTTACTGAACTAGCATAAAAAGAAGCTTACATAAAAAGCATAGTCAGCAGAAGAATTGATCCTCCCTTCCCCATCAGGGCTATAGCAGTGGCAGGAGGAACAAGTCCCTGACTTGCCTCAGTCTCTGTTATTGGTAAATCAAGTGCAAGTGCTCCTAGACCCAAAGCTGTTGCCAATGAGAATGGCACAGCAAACCACACAAGCCCAGCTAGTAAGTAACCCTTATAGGTTGATGATGGTCTTACGGCTATAGCACTCATCCAATATCCCTAAACAAATCAATTTCAGTGAAAAAGAAACAAAAAAAATACAGATGCATGAACGAGAGAAAAGAAATGTAATTAGTTCTTAATGACAATAAGGAGATGCATTATGCTAAGTTTACATTGTCGACAAAAACGGTGCCAAAGTTTCCACTAACATTTATAACCCCAAAAACAAGCCCTGAACTTAGCATTGTCAGGTAAGACCCTTTGTAATTTCCGCTAACAAGACCACAGAATTGTCTTTTATGAGAGATTGGCCCTAGGCATATTCTTGATTTACTTGCTACCTCCTTTAGGTTATTGTATATAAGGCTGGGACTTCCAAGCTTACTACTTGCTGTGTAAACTAGGTACACGAAGATAACTAGCACTGCATGTACTAAAACATAAAATGATTATAAAGATGAGCAAAAGTATGTAAGTTAGAAAATATCAGTAGCATCATCGACCTCCCCAAGAAAAAGATTCGAATGACAAATCCAAGTACCTATAACTAAGTGTATATAACTTGCTAAGAATGTTGCGTTTAGACCACCAGCCAGAGTATAAACTATCACTCCAAGTGGTGTCAGAAAGCTAGCAGCATAGGTGTTGACTCCAGTAAGTGCATTCACGACCGCCGAACCACCAAGAAGCAGCATCCCCGTTACAATAAGATTTGTCAAAAAGCAGAAAGCGAGGAACACAATATGTGCAGGGGTCCCCTAACTGAAGAGATTATTATTATATAAAAGATAAAAGAAGCTATAAATAGTTCTCTGCTCTCCTAAATGATAAATATCGGGTACTACTTGATCGAGATTACAGTGACACTTGAACATACCGAGCTTTTACAATCTCACACACTGTATGTGCATGAGGAGCCTTTCTTTGGATCTCTATAGCTATTGCACCAAACAAAAGTACCTGTTGTTTAAAATAGTCAGAAATGAGTAATAAATTGTCATTTCTACCATTCAAAACAAGCATTACAACTTGAGGAAGTCTAGTGTACCTGGATAGCAGTGCCACTAACATACCAAAATGGCCCATTAATTCCATATTCCCAGCCTACATTGGAGTTTTGCAAAATTGTAGTAGCACATGTCCACTGCAGTATCAATAATGAAAAAACTAAACTGGGTTGGTGCAAATCACTGCAAACTAAAAGAAAGAAATGAACCAATCAGGAGGCATTGCCTGTGATACAATCACACTAGCTATAAGTCCGGTCTTGACATTCCTTCCCGCAGTGTTGAACCATTCTGATGTATAGCGGGATCCAACATACCTTTTCTCCAGCCATACCTGAACCCACGGACAACCAGCATAGTAAGAAATGAGCGGGAATCAAAGGGGAACTTGGAGTTATCTCTATAACAATTTGAAGCAACTTTTTTTAACTTAGTAAACTGATATCAGTAAGTTAATGGAAATGTGAAACTCTATATATGTGAGATAACTATTGGTGCATTTACAATATAACAAAAAGGAGAATAACTCAAGAACGTTTCGACGACAAATAATAACCTTTTCCATTATACTTCTTAACTCTACAGACAACTGTATTTTCTTTCCCAATCAAATATGTGATCACCTCCAAATGTTGTAAGAACTGCTTATGCTTTGTCTCAAAGAGGAGAAGGCCAGTTATTTACATATGGGAAAAAAGAAGTACACACCAGACGAGAGTGATTCACTATACTGAATAATTATGACCCATCGTTTAACTACCCATTTTGCAACCTTAGCATAGTTCCTGTGACTTCTGCTCTTTAATACAATTTGTAACATTCAGCTAACATGGAGAGATACAACACTGTTCTAAAAGATGTCTTCTCTATATCACTCTCCTAATTGATTAGCTAGGAACATATTACGATACCTTAATGAAGTCTAACCAGAAAATCCATCAACATACCACAGAAACAATTAATACAAAGTTGAATCACTTCCACAAAGGCTTCTAAAAGATAGCAGAATTCTGTACATAGCTATCATTATTCCATCAATCTACAGAATTAGCACTACAGTCATGTCTGTGAAGATTTGCACTAGGTCAGTAGTTAAGTTGCTACCTGCCAGATATTAGTCTTACTGAGTAGATAGTTCAAAGTTAGAATTTAGATTCCATGAACAGAAACCATAATCTCTTATGACGGAAATCAAGAGCAATACAAGTACGCAATTATCAGTTGTATTAAAAGCATGAGCTTTGAGCTTCTAATATATATATGGTTTTATGGAACAACAAGATTTAGAACTTAAAGAGACGCAGAAATGTAGGAGGACCAAGTACTAGGAAAGAAGTGAAGATTGTAAAGAAGGCGTCAAACCCAAGTATTACAGAGTAACCAACAGCTTGATTAAGAACTGCTTTGCCTCCAAAGAAGCTGCTCTGCCTACCACACTCAACCCCATTCCCAGATACTCTATAATAACTACTTGAGAATTCGAAGGGTGGACACTGTGACCCTGTTGATGCCATAAAGAAGCAACTGACGGATGAGATTGACAAGCAATTAGCTTTTCTTTGCACTTCATTTTGTCTATGCTCTTGACGTTCTTATTGGTTACGTCAACACTATTAATAATCCAAAAGATTCATTGAAAAGGACGATGGGTTTTGATCAAAAATTGAATAAGATGACTGGCATGTTGAAATTTGTGTTTTGTTCTTTGTTGAACAACAAACGGACAATGTCATGCAACATGCTTAACTAGGTGAATATGACCATTACAATCAATCCTCTCCCTTGACATGCTTAAAACAAGGGCATTGAACTACTTTCAATAAAATGTTAAATAAAGTGAGTATTCAATTTATTTGCAGGTGGCACGGTTGCTACCCAATGTGCATAATAACACAAACTCTTTTATCAATTGCACACACAAGGTATTTAGTAAAAATGCATAATTAAAATCAATTAAATGCAATTTTTGGAAACATAAAGCAACTCATTAATGCTTTAAGCCGGCAACATTTTTGTAGAAGTTATTTTAAAATGGTCATGGGTTGTCATTGTCCAACGACTTTAATGTAATATTATGGTAATTTGATTGGACAGTCTGGTCTTAACTTGAGCCATCAACTTCAGCTCTCCGAGAATACGAATATCCTAGTAGAAATGGTATATGTTCATGAAAGTATATGTATAATAGGTGTTAAAAATTGAGGTAAGATTGAGCATATGACTTGAATTTTTGTTTGATGAATTATAGTTCGTGATTGGAATTAATTTATTCCATTATAGAATTAAAGTATTTAAATGTATATTTGGACTAGGAAAAATATGGAAATAAGAGAAAAATTATGTAGTGACAAATGGATCTATTAATGTGTGACATTTAGACAAAGAGTTAAGTGACAATTGGTTGCCTTACTTGGTAGACACATGTAACACATGCATTAGAGACATGTGTCAAGCCTTAAAAAGGGACACCTAGGCATTAGGAAAAACGTTTCTGCAGCTCTTTTCTTTGTTTTCACCGAAACCATCTACACTTACCTTCTTGCTTTGCTATCACCGAAACCCATTATTTGCTCTCCCCATTTCTGGAATTTCTGTTGAAGGAATTGAAGTGTGAATAAAGTAAGTAATGCTTTAAGTTTTATGATAGCGTAAATGATTTCTGTTGAGGTTTTAATGTTTGTAACTGGATGCATACATAAAAGATGTACATTTTCATGCTTGTAGATTGACGCATACGTAAATGGTGTTGATGCATATGTGTGTGGTAAAAGAAGAAGCAAATTCGGTGATATGATTAACAAGATGAAGGATTATAGTAACTGGAATATGATATATGCAGTATTTTACTGAACATACATATGTATTTAGGGCATAACTTGATCTGTAAATAACCAAATTGGACGAAGTTAAATTCAGATTAAACTAGAAAGATATATCTACAACTTTCATGGAGGAGTCAAATTTGATTTCTATCAACGAGTGTGTCAAAATTTGACTTGAAGTGGAGTTTCTGGATTTTGTCACTTTTGTGAATAGTATGAAGTATTTTGGGGATCACTTTCAAAATAATGAACCAAATTCTACAAAATTGGTGTCATTAGAAACTGGAGACATAAAAGAACAATTGTTTAGAAGAAAGTTTGGCCTAAATCCTTCTTTTTTATTGTCAAAATGATCGTGTAAAAGTTACCCGAAAGTCTATTTTAGGAAGAGCTAGAAAAAATAGGTAAGGTGAAGAAGAAGGCTTCGCGGGTCTACCAGGAATGTTGCAATAGTGCATGTACACGATCGTGACTTTGTAGGACCATCCGGAGTGTCGCGGTCATGCATGTACACGATCGCGACTTCCCTAGTTATCCGAAGGAGGTTATTTTCTGAACATATTTTGATCTTGTTGTTATAACTTCTTCATCCGACATCCAAATGACTTTATTCTTGAACCAATGGAGTCATAAGACATTTATATTCATCTTCACCAAAAATTAGGACTTTCTGAAGTGGATTTATTGATGAATTTAAGATGAAAATGTCACTATGCTGAAGTATGATAACTGGGATGATTTTTACTGAACATACTTCGGTAATTGGACTATATCTTGATCTGTAGATTTCTAAATAGAGTGATTCTTGATTTTAATTAAACAAGAATCATACGAATACAGATTGTTTGAAGAGATTGAGTTCTAATTCTGCCTCTAAGAATTTCAGAATCTGATTTGAAGTTGGGATAAGAATTATGTTGAAGCTTAAAAACAGTCTGAAATCTTTTGAGTATAAATTTCAGTATACTAAACCAAATTCAGTAAGTAATTTTTGATAGTTTTGCTTGACTGTTTTGTTTTCTATTGATTTTTCTCCAATGAATGATTTGCAAACCTGTCAGTAATCTTTAGGATGCTCACATTTTATTGTTTTGTTTAGTACTGAATTAAATTGTGTTTTATACTGATCGTACTCTGAACCTTGGGACAATGAATGTTTGAAATGTTTGATGCATGTAAATATGATTGAATAATTAGTATGAACATGAAATGAACTTGGTTGGTTTTGTAACTGTCAAGTCCTAGTTGTGGGTAATAGACATGCCTAAAAGGGTCTGCAGCTGCTTCTATGATACTCCGGTGTCTAACACTTCGATGTCTTCAGTTAATAACACTTCGGTGTCTTCTGTTATTGACACTTCAGTGTCGAGACTTCGGTATCTTCTGTGACACTTCGGTATCTAGACTTTGGTATCTTCTGTGACATTTCAGTGTCGAGACTTCGATCACTTCTGTATAAGTCCTATTATCCACTTTTATAAATGGATTTAGTAGTCATCTGATTTTATATTATGATATCTATTTGACTCTGACATAAACTAAATTGTGTTCTAATTCTGAAGAGTTTATATCCTCTTGTGTTATGCAGTTCTGTTAATTATAAAATCTATTCTGAAATGCTTATGTTTGATTTATTGTTAAAGAAATCTTTTAATGTAGATTAATTATTACTCACTAAACTATATGTTTAGCATGGTGGATTTGCCCCATGTGGGTTCAGACCAAGGATTATAAAAACTGGGACGAGTCAACCGAAATGACCAATGGAGTCAGAGTCTTGTTTTGACAAAAATGTATTTTGAGTTTATTTTGACTTGTATATAATGTCTATGACTTTGAATTGTTGCAAGTTTTGTAATGACTATTTTCAAGTTGATCTTCGGTTTGAAACAAGTTTGTTTTAAGTTCAGTGTATAATATGATGTATGTTTATTCTGAATTGCTTCCAATGGAAGATTTTTGAATGATATGCTTTCGTGAAATATTTTGGATGATTTGATTTTAAGGAAGTTTTAGAATGTTTTGGTATGTTTTTACTGTCTTGTGTGACACTCACATACCCTCCTAAGGGTATTTGGGTGTTACAATTTACCTTTATAACCAACACCTTGAAAATCCCTTTATTTTTACCAATTTCTAGCAATTATTCTAGCTTTGATACCATCATTCAACATTCTTATTTCTTTTTTGGTATTGACTAAATTTAGCTTTGTTTCATTAGGTTCATCTACTGTTGACAACAACTTCCTCTCCAGATCTTAAATGACATCCTTCATGGTTGAATTCTCCTTCTTTAGCTTCTCATTTTACTTACATGTTTTCACCTATTTGGCATAAATTACTTTATAAGCCTTGCAAATGTCTTCCTTTTTAAATTTTGAGTCACTGTCATCATTGTCACAATATGAAATAAAATTTTGGACTGATTCATTTGTATTTTCCTCGTCCGAACTTTTGTTGTATAAAGCAACCAACGCTACATAGTTACTCATAATTTCTTCTTCGTTACCATACTCACTTTCGTATTCATTTTCACTCCAAATGCTTATGTAAGACTTCTCTTTTCTCTTTTTAAGAATGTTAGCTCATTTCGATTGTACATGTACATCACCTGAACATTCATAACATTGTATCTTTTTTGGCTTTCTTTCACCTTTTTAAGTTTTTGCTTGCTGTTAAAATTATTGTTTGAAAAACTCTCACCATTCTACCTAAACTTGAGCCTTTCTTTCTTCACCTTCTTTAGCCACTTATTGAAACTTCTTTCCAGTAACATTATATTTTCATTTTCATCAGAGTCGTCTCCTAAATCATTCATAGATTTACCAACCTCAGCTTGCAATGCCAACCTTTTTATTCTTCTCATGCTTATCTCTCAACAGGTTCTTGTCAAAGTTTGTGAGAATCCTAATTACTTTCTTCTGAGGATAACTCGTTATTATCATGAGCTTCAATGCCTGCAATTTTTGGTATGAATCTATGAGGCAATGATCTCAATGTTTTCTTGACAAGTTTTAGATTTGAATTCTTCTTCTCAAATTGATGTGTTTGATTGGCAATATCACGCAGTTGCTCATGAAAGTCGCCTATGGTTTCACTTTCTTCCATCTTAATCTCTTCAAATTTAGTAACCAACATTTGAAGTTTTGAAGCTGTCACGGATTTTGACCCCTCATGTATTGTCTGTAATGTGTCCCATGCTTCTTTTACTGATTCACACATTGATATCATACAAACGTCCTTCATCCACAACGCTGAAAATTGCATGCATCGCTTGAGAATTACTAAAAGCTCCCTTTTTGTCAGTCTAGTCCATTCATATGGATCTTTAGGTACCGCTTCATTCTTTTCACTAATCATCATTGGATGAGTCTACCCATTCACCATAGAAGTCCATGTTTTATTTCCTTGTGCTTAAATAAACACTTTCATTCTTGATTTCCAAACAGGATAGTTGGAAACATTAAGTAAAGGTAGCCTAGTGATTGAAGCCCCTTCTCTAGTAGCCATGAATGCGGAACACAAATCTACATCAACTTAACGCACCAAGTTCTAATTGGGTGAACCAAGCTCTAATACCAATTGATAAAACCTAAAGGTTGTAGTTCTGCAATAAATGTGTTCTGTCGCAATTGCTTTAACCTAAACCTGACGGTTGCTTAATAGAAAATAATTTTGTTAGCAACTGTCAAATTTTCCATAATTAAAACGCGAACAAAAAAATCAACTATGCAATAAGTAAATCAACAATCGAAATTTGGTAATGCAGTTCAACATATTCGACTTAATTCTGCAAAGTTCTCACCCAGCTTGATCAACTTTCAATGAAATGTAATAATTTTATACAAGGCTTTACTGTCTATATACTACTCAACCCTTGACACTATCTACTCGTACTCATACTTCGTGAAAATATTTCACTCTCAATAGTACGACAACCTCGTACTAACCTCAATAGAGAATTTTTGTAACGGCAAAAGAAGATAAAGATAAAAATAAATATTAGGTGATTAAAATAAGAATAATGTAAACAAAGTGACAATTAAGTCAAAAGACACTCCCTTATATGTACTGTCTCATCAACCCGAAATCATGAGAAGTTGTCCAACAAGAATTCTACTATGAACCTTTGAAATAATCATTAAAGCATCGCGTGCACAGCAACCACAAAAATCATCAAATGAACGTGTGTTTCATCACTAAAACATCACAAAAAATACAATTGCTAGATTGATTAGTTTTCTGCACATTTTTCCCTCACAAAAACAATGAAGTAATAGTCCTAATCATTTACGCACATGTAGAGAAACGCAGCTGTCAAAGATTGCTCAAATCATCGATAAATCTGCATGTATCTCTTCAATGAAAACATGTCTATCTCCAATTCTACATATCCAATAAATCATATCTTCTTTAGGATTTTACTTCTAAGTAGGATTCCTTCATTAATCAAAAATAATGGAATCTTATACCAAGTAAATTTTTTATCACTAATGATATGCTAAATATATCCAACTACAAATAATACCCAAAATAATAAATTATATATCTTAGCAAATATCTTAATACTAACTTTGTCTAAAGAGTGTCATCCAAGCTACCAATCGCTCAGTCCCTTTCATTGTTGTAGCTACTATGTTCCCTACAATTTGCTTGCAACATCTTCATCTTTGTATAACTCGAGTATATTTTCTTTTTGAAAAGATTAAATTTTCAAGATAATGAGTCCTTATGATAATAAAAATTACTATTTAAAATAAATAAATAATAAATAATGAAACATTAGTATTAAATTAAAATTTAATTAACAGAAAATTAATCCTAATAAATTCTTTTATCTAATTATGATTTAATTTGTACATTTTAAAATTGTTATTACTAAAAATAACACTTTAAAATATTATCATTTAACTTATATTCAAGTGTATACGTTTGTATTTCAAAATGCTTTTTCTTCCAAATTTTATTTTATCGCCAACTTTTTAAAGCCACATTTCACTATTTCAGCGTAGATATTAGGTTTTTAGCCTTCTGGTACTAATTACTATGAAGCCAACATAAATCATCTTACACATGCGTAGTACATGCGAGAAAACATCATGAAACATTCTTAACTGGCTGTTTGGAAACTTTTGAATTGGATTCATTAACGAATTGGATTCAACTACATTAATGAGATTGAATTGAATTCAATTTATACTGATTGGAACAAACTCAGTAATAATAAAAATTGCAGCGGTTCCAGCACTACCTCCCCTCTACCGCCTTCATGGACACTGCAGCGTTTCCCCTACCTTAAGTCAGCACCGCAGAGGATACGTTCCAGTGGGGCCCTACTCCCAATGGCACGTTTACCACAGCGTCTGCTTACGCCTTAATCGAGGGGACTGATTCGGGTTTGACTGATAGAGCCTAGGCTCCTATCTGGAAATGGGCCGGTCCACAGAGGATTCGGGCTTTCCTTTGGCTAGTGCTTAAGCAAAAACTGCCGACTAACCAGCAGCGGGTGGCCCGACATCTCACGCCAGATAGTCAGTGTCCTTCCTGAGGTCTTGAGGAGACGACATTGCATGCCTTGCGGGACTGTGGGCAAGTCACCGCTTTCTGGTGTACTTTTGCCCCTGTATTTAGTGACTCGGATTTCTTTTGTCA
>JAOTIZ010000005.1:11297534-11322616 GCA_027123425.1 Erythroxylum panamense
AGTTACGAGCTTCTTGTTTTTATTTTAAAATTAATTTTATTTAGTTGAGTTTGTGGTTTTTATTTTTATTTTTCAAAATTTTTAAATATGAAAATCATAAAATTAGTAATTATTTTATGTTTTTATCTGCTTTCATAATCTGATTTACCGTTAACTTAATATACAATACTTAATAATTATGACTACTATAATTTAATAAATAAATCAATATTAAATTTATTTTTAAACTACATAGAATTAAAAGTTTTAAAAGATTTAATTGTGGAATAATTTTAAAATATTATATTCTTAATTATAAACAATATTGAGGTTAGTTTCAATGTTTAAAATACAAAGAAATAAATATTCATCTATTATTTTTTTAACAAATGTTCACTTTTTGCTTCAAAAGAGATTAAAATAAAATTATTTACTTAATTAATTTATCTCTAAATTTTATTTAATATTTAATTATTATCATAAATAAAAATGTAACTATATTAATATTAACAATCTAACTTTTGTTTTTATTCTAAAAATTAAAATTAAAAATCGTAAAAAAAATAAATGAAATCAAACCAACTTCAATAAAACAAAATTATTGTTTAACTTTGACTTTGCATATATTGTCATTAGACAGAGAATAGATAAACAACGGAGTATGTACAATAATTACATACTCCAAATAAATATATTTAACGAGCCATTAACATAAAATTAAGTGAGAAATTTGATTTAACTAATATTAATAGGTAAAACACATTTTCACTATCATCTTATCAACATTATAAAGTATATTAGTTGAATCGCGGAGTTACAATTGGAATCCAACCACCAATACTCAAAAATAACATGTAAACTGGTTTGAGTGGGTCCGCACTATTTAGGTTTTGTCCCTTTTTAGTCGCCAGGTCCTTTAGTGAATCCTATCCCCACATGGGGGCATGCGGGAGTCGAACCTGTGACCTCAGGAATTTTGTTGGGTGCATAACTCACGTCTCTTACCACTAAGCTATAATGGTTAGAGGTGTGAGTCTTGCATCCAACAAAACCATGAGGTTACAGGTTCGAGCGACGAGATCCGCGTAGACAACTTAGAATCAAAGGGGATAAACCTAATGATGCGAGCCCACTCAAACTATAAACCATATATTTCAAATATGTCTATTTGACAAACTAATCATAAATAACTAATTAAATAAAGGTTAAGAAGCAATTATGCTCATTAGATGAGAAATTCCATGGCATTTTCAGTTCTTTTATTAGACGTTACGCAAACACACTTTCTTTTTTCGTATAGTCCTTATTGTCTTTTCCAGACTTTGTATAATAGTCAAAAAGTAATGAAAAGCAGACTAGACAATACCAAACCATTTTATGTTTTTCTTTTCAACTTGATTAGTGACTTTCAAACCAACCAGATGCATCTTAACACAAAGATTAGCAAGTTTAAGTTATAGTTTCACACTTTAAACATAACAACCGTAAGAAGCATTCAACCATTTTCCTTAGGGAACAAGAGTTTGATTATTTGCTTCATTTTTCTTAATTTAAGTTGCAAACTAAAATAGAACAAATCGGTCACCTTGAGAAAATACATACCCTTTTCACCTGGACTTCATTTCCATTCCCTCAATTCATGACATTCAGGGGGCGCTTGGTTCACAAAAGGTAATTAGAATAGTAATGAGAATGAATATAGTGAGGAATGAGAATGGATATAATTATTATAATTATGATGGTTGGTTAAAATGAATAAATGATTATCATTGTCATTGATAGTGGTTGGTTTATAAAAAATATTGTAACTAATTAATTACAAAAAGAATTGTATTTTAATTAATGAATGAATTATATTTTAATTAATTAATTAATTAATTAATTAATTATAATTAATAAATAAATTATACTTTAATTAATTACAATATTTTAATTAATGAATGAAATATATTTTAATTAATTATATTGTTGATAATTAATTATTAATAATATTTTAATTAATAATTTTTAAAATCTAATCAATTGAAGCACAAGAGAGTGAGAAATGAAGTAGTCCAAAGAATGAAAGAGCAAAAGAGCAAGACATTGTCTCAAATTTCAATGTAATTAAATTTTTATACTTAAAGAAGTGAATTTAATTTATAAAAAAATAAATTTCAATTATATGCATGAATTAAATTCATCCCATTTTTATATTTTCAAATTGAATTGAATTGAATTAAGCCATTTCCAAACGAGCTGTAAAAGTTTTCACGATCGATTTGCTATTCTGGGGATATGAGTTTCCCAAGATTCACAAAGCCTAACGGATTGAATGGGGATTCAAGTCCCAACCTTTATGTGGCCAACTGCGGACCAGCTGTCGGAATTTCCTATGAAGCAATTGCGTCGGTTTTTAGTAGTTTTGGAGTCGTCAGAGGAGTATATGCAGCGGACGACAGTGGTGCTCGTGTTATTGTTTCGTATACTGAAGTTCGTTCTGCTAGTGCTGCGTTGAACGCATTGGATGGACACCCTTGTGCACAACTTGGTGGACGTTCTTTGCACATTCGTTACTCGGTGATTCAACCTACTTTTGAGGTAATGAACAGTGAATGCCCATCTGCTTGGGTCATTCATTTTGTTGTTATAATCAATTTTCCATCCTGGTCTTTTCTTTTGTTTGGTTTTCAAAGATAAATGGAATAGGACGAGTGGGTTTTGCTGTTTTGTGGATTCTTTAATACAATGGAGGATTGACATCCTGTTAGGAGTATATTTTCTCTTGGGTTGCTCTTTTCCCTATATAGCCTTGTTATTGTCATGTATTAAATTATAAGTGCTGGACTTTTTTGAGTCGATTTATTTATTGTTCTTCATAATTGGATGTTTACCTTGTGATTGCTTGAAAAGATAAACTGGTATGCTGTTAATTGTTATGTTTCTGCCTTTTAAGTGGAGAAAATGAGTTTTACACGTCCCATATTTCAGTAATCGCGAAAGGCTTCTTGTGCCCTGCTTTTTAACTACTACAATTTCTTTTAGAGTCAGGTCAATGAATCTGTAACAGTTTCGCTGGAGGCTTCAGACGTGGATATTCCAGGCCTACATTTGTGGCATGATTTTGTTACTGCTAAAGAGGAGCAGGTTAAGATTCCTTTTTCCTACAACACAAGGCTACTTTGTGCCTCTATAGTGTTCATTTGAAGCACTAGAAGTTATTGCTTTGTTAAGCTTCATTGCAATTTTTATCTGTGTAGGAACTACTTGCTGCAGTTGATAATGGACCTTGGAAAAGCCTTGCTAAAAGAAGGGTTCAACATTATGGGTATGCGTTTCTTTATGAGGTAACAACTCCCCCCAAGTAGCTATTGAGTTTTTGGATTCAGTAGCCATTATTTATCTTATAAATTCACTTCAATTTTATGGAATATGAGCAAATGCATATATAGCTTTGTTTCTTTCTGTCTTTTATCCTGCTCCACGTTTCAAGGGAAGGGAGGAGCTGGATATTCCCACTCTTGGTACCCTTTGTGACAGAAAAAACACTTGGAAACAGGACCAATCTACGGCTCCATTGTCATGGCCTTTGTTATAAGCAGCATTACTTTTAATTAGTCATTTGGGAATTTGTTTAAGTACTGCATTGTTTAATTGATTATCAAAGCCCAAAATGCAAGGTAAATTTTTAGGTTGAAAATGCTGTCCTTGTGTAGTTTTTCACAAATCATTGTGATATATTTATCTTGTGCTCTTTTTGAGATGAGAGATTAAACAAGTACCCTTCACAGGTAGAACAAATGGGCCACTAAAGTGCTAAATAACTACAAGAATACCATGTATCTCATATCCCACATTATAGTAGCTTTTGCTTCCCCACGATCTTTTTTATGTGTCTCTTCTGTGCAAATAGTGACAACTGTCCAACTCGTTACTGATATCCCTTTTTTGGCTACAGACAAGAAATGTTGACACCAAACAACGATTAGGTGAACTTCCATCATTTGTTTCTCCTGTTATTGAAAGAATTGCAGCATGTCCAGACCTCGGTGATTCTTCAAGTTTGATCTTGGACCAATTGACTGTATGTCATAATTGTCACTGTCTACCTTTTCCCTTTTATGGCGCTATGCTAGTAAGATTGTTATTAGTGTTTGAGAATAAAGTAGTATCTGGCAATTCTAGTGTGGTTCAAGCTTTCTGTTTCAAAGCATTTTCCTTTCTGGTTTCCAAGGCTGAATGTCAGTGGTTGTGTATCAGGTCAATGAGTACCCTCCTGGGGTGGGCTTGTCCCCACACATAGACACCCATTCAGCATTTGAGGGATTAATCTTTAGCCTTTCATTAGCAGGGCCTTGCATTATGGAGTTCAGGAGATATGCAGATGCTTCATGGATTTCTACTGCTGCCTCAGTTACTGATATGAAAGTTGATATTCCTGAAAAGTGTTGGGAACAAAAAGCCATCTATCTTCCTCCTCGATCCATGCTTTTATTATCTGGGGAAGCACGCTACGCTTGGCATCATTACATTCCACACCATAAGGTATTCTGTGTGAAACATGGTTTATCTAATAGTTCTGCCCTCAGCTATTTCTTAAGTTCAGGCATTTACACTTCCAATAGTGTTAGTGATTCTAACATATGCAAGCAGTAACCTGCCAGTCAGTGTAATATCATGTGCCACGAAACTAAAGCATGTGAGTTATGCGCTTGTAGATGCATTCTCTTCATGCTTGGTTGACTTGTTTCTTAGTGAGGGCTTCTTCTAAGTTAGAAGATTTTAAGTATTTCAATAACCTGTCAAGTTTGATAGGTTTCACTTTCTTCTTTCCCATTGACTTATTTTAAATTGTTTTGAAAACTTTTCCTTGACAGCTTTCGGGATGGTTGGTTTTTTTCTTAACTGAAGTAAATAACTAAGAGAGGGGTGGTTCAGGGATTATTTTTCAGTTGTCGTTTTACCTCTGGGTGTTATTCTACTAGCTTTTAGATGCAAGGTACTGAGTTATGCATTACTACTATTAACGTTTAGGATCATTTAGGATCATCCTTTGTTTGATGCCCCGAGGAAGAATATTTGTAGGAGCGCCTGGTCTAAGTGAGCTTCTGTTCTTGTCTGCCTGAATCTTTGTATCGCTTTGTTTTCTATTTTTCATGTTTCAGTCTCTCAGACTCTATTTCTTGTGTACTTTTCATCTCTCTCTCTTCTATTTAGTGCTACACTACATGAATGGAGCTATTTTAGTTTGCCTACCCAGCATGCTTCTGTTTTAGCATTGAGCTTCTCAGTCCAACCGATAGATTATTTGCTTCATTTGCAGATTGACATGGTGAATGATCATGCAGTAAGGAGGAATAATAGAAGGGTATCGTTAACTTTCCGTAAGGTTAGTGACAATAGTGTTTGATTTGTCGTTTCTACTTGGCTTGCTTAATATCAAATTTGCACCTTGCAGGTAAGAAGAGGACCTTGCCAATGTGAGTTCCCCCAATACTGTGATTCTCAAAGATAAGAAACTTCGTTGGTGCCATTATTGTATGCGATAACAGCTGAAAACTCTGATTTAACAAGTACAAGGCTGTTGGAGCAGAATGATGCAATTATTCCTTCTTCCATGGTCATTCGTAAGTGCTATGATGCTGATGACCAGAGGTTGCTTTTCTAGTTGAATTGGGTTATAGGAACATTGTGAGATGGGAAATGTGGAGTCAACAGGAATTTCCAAAAAATAATGGAGATGGGAACAGAGGAATATAATGGTGGTAGATGCTTGTCTAGAGCAGTCCTTTTGATTTGATGGATCAAAATCTAAAATTTAAAGTGACTTCTCAATTCATAATTTTGTACGGTTTCATCCCCAACCTTTGGCAAAGTTTGTCCTCCCTATCGTTAGGGTATAGGTTTGCCGCACTCTCTCTCGTTTTCTTTTTCTAAATTTCTTTTAGCAGTTTGTGAACTTCATCCATGCCGAGTTACTATTAGTTAATGGTGTAATTGACACTAAATTAAACTAATGTTTCATTTGAGAAGAATTCATTTTTGTTCTGTGGAGGCGTTCTAAAGCATGGGGTTGGAATTGTTTCAAGAATATTTGATATGGAGTGATGGGAAAATTGAGCCAAATTTTTGTTTTGGAAGCATCCGTCTTAAAAACACGAGAAAAGAGAGAATAAATATGGAGGTTGGTTCTGCCGGATTCTGGCGGAACTGTGCGTTGTCGTTTGGATCCATGAGTTGACTACTTTCTGCAGTGATTCCGACGATGAGATTCCTGCAAAACGAAGAAGGCACGTCGGGGGTTATGTCCCGATTAGCCACTCCGACGATCAAGTAAGTCTTTTGGTGAAGGTAGGGTTGTCGAAAAGCAAAGAGAGCTAGGTTTATGATTGTGCGTACCTTTGTTACGGTAGAATTATACCTTATATATGGAGCAACAACTAGGTTTAGGTCTTTACGTGTGTATGGGAGTCTCTCACATGCGGACGGGCTAAGGAGGATGTGGATCGGTCCTAGATTTGACGTAGCCCTTGGGTATGAGACTGATCTTTGGAGGATAGACCGATCGGCCCATGGGACATTTTGACTGAGCTCGGGCCCTGCACGACCGACCTGACCAGAGGTAATAATCTGCCAGTAGCGGCATGAATGCTTTGTTAGTCTCTCACTTATATACAACAAAATTAAGTGTCTCTTTACTTTGTGAAAAAGATGGTGATGTTATTCGGTGTAAACACTGGTGCACAGGAGGGTCCTAAGAGAGCTGCCACGGTTGTCCAAAAGGGTATGCTTACAATTCATCCACTGTTCTCTTCGGATTTGTTTTGGCAACGCATGGACTGAAAAATTCTTAAATGGTCTAAAAATATTTCCAGGCATTATGTGATCAGTAAGACTACATCATAAGTTGCAGAAATATTTCCACTGCTAAAAAGTCGGGTTCAGATCCTCTATACCATTTAATTTATTTCAACCTTATTTTTGCCCTAAAATGACGTCGTTTTGGATGAAAATAGAGTTAGAACAGGTTAAGTAGTACAGAAGATCTGATGCCGAAAAAGTCCAAATCAAGCATCTTTAATATTACTTTGAAACAAGTTGTAATTTTTTTTGTCTATTCTCTTCCCACGTCCACAATCACTCATTACATGCATGAAAAGACAAGTTTTCATATGTTACGAAAATTGACAAGATTAGAGCAGATTTACAGTTAAATAGGATTGAAGAAATAGTGATGAAGAAATAAATACACAGATTTTACGTGAAAACCCCTAAACAAATTAGGATAAAAACTACCGACAAGAATAAGAAACGTCACTATGAAATTTAGGAGTTACAACTTCTATTTTACAAAGAGAAACACTCAACTCTCTCAAGAAATGATAGAAACAATCTCTAAACTATAGAGATTAAACTGAAGAAGAGAAGATTTGGGATGAATATAAAACCATCTAGTAAGGCCTATTTATAAGCCTCTCTGGCGGGCTTGCAGCTATGAACAATCGCTTACAGCTATCTTTTTTTTCTTCTTTCTGCCTGCATGTGGACTGCCTTTGTTGACGTATTTTAAGTTGATTCCATTCTTTTTTTGACTCTTGTAAGTTGGTAGTAACAATCTTTCATTTGAAGATTTGATTGAAACTCAATAAGATCTTCACACCATTCTTTCTTCCTTGCTATTTTCATGTCGCCCATGTCTCTATCAAGTCATAAGAGGATCATCACCAAATAAATTTATCAGTGTTAACCGCTTTCGTCATAAAATCTGCAAGGATGTCTTTAGTATTAATCTGTCCCATATCCACAACTCCTTCTACTTTCTTACGAATAAAGTGATATTGAACTTATATATGTTTCTTTTTTGACTGAAAAATTGGATTCCTTGTAACACGCAAGGCACTTTGACTGTCACATAATAGAGAAATCTTCTCTTGCTTGTGCCCAAGCTCCTCCAACAACATTTTTAACTAAACTGCTTCTTTACTAGCTTATGGAACTGCTATATATTTTACTTTTGTTATTGACGTAGCCACAACTGACTACAGTATTGAGACTCTGCTTACAACCTGCCAGCTAATATAAACACATATCCTATAGTGGATTTGTTACTATCAAGATCACCTGTATAATCAGAATGTACATATCTAATGACAATAAAGTATGATCCCTCATAACATAATGTAACATCTGATGTCTCTTTAATGTATCTAAGGACTCTCTTTATAACATTCCAATACTCTCTGCCAGGATTCATCATGTATCGACTAACTATTCTCACTGCATGTGCAATGTCTAGTCTTGTATAAATCATGACGAGCATTAAGCTTCTCACCCCCGATGCATACGATACTCGAGACATCTCTATCATCTCATCTTTACTACTAGGACTCATGCTGGAGGATAACTTGAAGTTAGCAAGAAGTGAGGTAAAAATTGGTTTACAATTTTGCATGCTGAAGTATCATAAGATCTTCTTCAGATAATTTTTCTAAGAAAGCCAAATCTTCTTGTTACTTCTATCTCGGTGAATTTGCATCCATAGAATCTTGTTTATTAGTCTCAAGTCTTTCATTTCAAATTCTCTAGCCAACTGAGCCTTAAATTCTATAATACGATCTTTGATGAGGCTTGCTACCAACATGTCGTCTACATACAGCAACAAGATAGTGATATCATTTTCACTAAAACCTCTTATACTATGCAAAAGGGTCTGCATTTTGTTTCTTGTATCCAAAGGTCCATAATGAAAAAATCAAATCTCTTATACCAACACCTTAGCGTCTGCTTTATATCGTATAGAGATTTTTTCAACCTACAAACCAAGTTCTCATTTCCTGTGTCTTCAAAACCTCTTGGTTGGAGTATATAAATCTCTTCTTTAAGATCTCTATGAAGAAAAGTTGTCTTTACGTCTAACTGCTCTAGATGTAAGTCAAAAGTAGAACATATTGTCAGGAATAGTCGGACTATAGTAAGTTGAACCACAAGGGAAAGTATTTCATTGAAATCAATCCCTTATTTCTGAGCATATTTTTTCACCACCAATCTTGCACGATACCGCTCCACCTGATCATCACCATTGTGCTTGATCTTATAGACCCATTTGTTGAAAATGGTCTTCCTTCCTTGTGGTAGTGGCACAAGTTCCTATGTTTTATTCTTATGAAGAGCTTCAATTTCTTCCTATATTGTTGCAATTAATTGAAATGCATCTGAACTCCGTTTGGGATTTCTTTTCCACCTGAACAACAGTAGTCTCTACATCTTCCTTTGATATGCAATCATCATCTCCTTTCTATTGTACAAATATTACATTCATTCTTATGATTACCTTATGGGCAGTGGGATCCCACATGTGATACGCCTTCATTCCATTAGCATACTCCA
Source organism: Erythroxylum panamense (assembly GCA_027123425.1). Classification (NCBI taxonomy): domain Eukaryota; kingdom Viridiplantae; phylum Streptophyta; class Magnoliopsida; order Malpighiales; family Erythroxylaceae; genus Erythroxylum; species Erythroxylum panamense. The sequence goes on from JAOTIZ010000005.1 coordinate 11,306,880, forward strand.
GGAAGAAGCGTTTCTTGGATTTTGGATCTAGCTTCGTAGTTTCTTGGGAATTGTACATCACGTACACAGGACTTCCAAATATATGGAGGTTTGAATAATGAACTAGCTTACTAGTTCACATCTTCATTGGTGTCTTCGAGTCAATTGTAGTTGATAGGACCCGTTTCACCACATAACAAGTGGTATTGACTACTTCTACCCAAAAAGTCTTGTCTAAGCTTGCAATTGCCAACATTGCTTTGGTTCTCTCTAACAGAGTTTTTTTCATCAGCTCTACCATTCCGTTATGATGAGGAGTATATGTCATTGTAAACTACCTTTTGATGTCTTCTTGCTTGCATAATTAATCAAATTCATTGCCAGTGTATTCTGCTTTATTATCTATCCACAGACACTTGATCTTATTTCCAGATTCAAGTTCTACAAGTGCTTTGTAAACTTTGAAGATTGAAAATACAGCTGCCTTCCTTTTGATTTGATACACTTAACATCTCTTAGAATAATCATCAATGAAGGAGACAAAGTACCTCGCAACTCCTAGGGACATAATTGGTGCTTGCCATACATTAGAATGAACCAATTCTAGAACTAATTTGCTTCTAGAATTTGATATGTTGAACTTCAGCTGTGTTGCTTTCTTGTAACACAATGCTCACAAAAAAGCAAAGATACCTTTGTGAGCTTTGGAAGTGGCTTTTGCTCAGCAAGAATTTTCATTCCCTGTTCAAACATGTCCAAGTTTCTAATACCATATCATTGCACTTGAACATCCTGAAACAACTGATGCTTTTGCCTCCTGCAAAGTCCCTCCCTTCAGCATATACAAATTTGCAATTATCTTTTCTCCCTCCATAAGTGCAAGTGCTCTTCGAATTATTTTCATGATCTTGTTTTCAATTTCAACCTTGCAACAAAGATCATCCAGCTGTCCTAAAGACAAAAGGTTCTTCTTCATGCCCTCCACATGCCGCACTTCTTGGATAGTACGAATTATACCATCATACAACTTCAGCTTGATGGTTCCTACACCAATGATCTTTAAGGAATGATCATTGCAATTGTATATGGATCCTCCTAAGACGGGTTCATAATGATATAATCATTTCCTTCGAGAGGTCATGTGAAAAGTGGCTCTCGAGTCAGAAAACCATACAATAGCAAATCTTTTTCTACTTTCATTTATCGTCACTGTCTCACAACATAGGATATTATCATCTTCTAAAGTTCTCGCTAAATTTCCTTAAGAATTGTAATCTATGTTATTCCCACAAGCCTTCCTCATGTGACCCTTTTTGCCACAGTTGTAGCATCTTAACTTCTTCTTACTTCTTGACTTTCCCCTACCATGATTGTAGTGCTCACTTTGGCCACGTTTTGTTGATCTCCCTCTCATCATCATTGATGCCTCTGCTTGTTATGCAGTTACTTGCCTATCTTTCTTGTTCTTACGTCAACTTTTTCTTCAAGAATATTAGTTGCAAAATCATCGAAGACTAGGTGGTCTGCATGGACATTTTTTGTTAAATTGATGATAAGTTTATCATACAAATCTGGTAGATTTTGAAGGAAAAGATTAGCACATTCTTAAGACTCTATTTTATGATCCAATGGTGTGAGTTAGGAAAATAGAGTATTCAGGGTATTAATGTGATCTTTCACTAAAGTAGATTATGACATTCAAAGAGTGTACAATTTTCTCTTAAGAAAAATCTTGTTATAGATTGATTTGGCCCCATACACCTTAGTGAGATAATCCCAGATCTCCTTTGTTGTCTTCTTCTTCTTTATGCTCGATAACACCTCACTTGCTAATGCTAGATGAAGATTTGCGATAGTATTCCCGATTATCATCTGTGAATGTTGTAGGCCTTTTGTTGATGACTTTAAAATAGTTATCTTTTCTCAAGATAACATTCATCTTCAACTTTCATAATAAGAAATTACTCCCATTGAACTTCTCAATCTCAAATTTTGTCGCTATTGCTTCTATCAAAAGCAAAACTTTGCTCCCACTATTTCACGTTAATAGTACCCATACATATACTATAAGTGAATAGCACTGTGTATGTAAATAGTATCCAATTACTACAACACAACTATAGTGATTGTTATAATGTTTAATTCAAAATAAATGCATGAATAGTTGTCACTTTTTTTGTTACTATTTTACTATTCATCAACTTTCACTATCGTTACCCAAAAACCAAACAAACTTTGTCAAAAAATTTATCGTAATTTTCTCACCACGCTCTGATACCACTTGTTAAAAAAAATTAACTGAATTAGAGTAGGCTCATAGCTAAATAGAATTGAAAGAATAGTAATGAAGAAATAAGCATACAAATTTTACGTGAAAAAATTTCAAACAAATTAGAGTAAAAATTACATGTAAGAAGAGACTTCACTATTTTACAAAGAGAAACACTTAATTCTCTCAAAAAATAGAAGAAACATTGTTTAAATTGTAAAAATTAAACTAAAGAAGAGAAGATTTGGGATGAACATAAAACTATCTAGAAAGGCCTATTGATACGCCTCCCAAGTGCCCAAGTGCGCTTACAACCGTGGACAACAAATTTCTTCTTGCTTTTGTTGACGTATTTTAAGTCAACTGCCTTTCTTTTTCGATTCTTTTAAGTTGGCAGTAACACCATACATGCTGCACTAATCCTGCTCTCATTCTTTGCTGTTCTTAAACAAGTTGGTCCTTCTGTTTCCTTATCATCTAGACATATTGTCGAAGAAGCACTGTTGTATCATCGATCAATGTCGAAGAAACACCATCAAGAAGTTGCTCCTACTGAAATACCACGGGTGAGTTCACCTTATACAAAAAGTTCCTGAATAATCCGTAATTCTTCCTGCGCATGTAAATGCTACCGGACTAATGTTGTCAAGTCAATATGGTATTATAGGTTCACGGTCAAAGGCAATGGATGCTCCTGTAAGTGTAACTGCTCACCATATCATTAACTTAATCACGCAGTTGAATACGGATCAAGATTAGCTCTAAATAATTCAGTGACTTTCGTTATATTAATAATCCTTAGCTTTGCCAGCTATAACACTAGCACACTACTCAACTATAAAAAGAGATGGTCGTTATATTGATTTCTCATTAATTCATATGTTCCGTTAACTCTCTCTATGTTGCTCGAGGTAGCAACTGTGGCCTGTCTTAAAGACGTTACTGCAGTGAGTTAAAAGGTAACATGATGACATGATTTAACGTGGCACTTTTTCGGTTTAAAACGGAAAAACTGGGACCACACTTGAAGCCATAAAACTTCACTGCTTTGACCGGTGGAGAAGTGAACAAGTGCAAGACTGACTGTTTTGTCTGAATCTCATGAACTTCTGATATGTTTTGTCTGAATCTCATGAACTTCTGATATGTTGAATGCATGGCATTAAAAATAATCGTGGCCCAACAAAGGAAATGAAAAGAGAAAAAAAAAATTCAACCCCTACGTCTTCTCCATGCACCTGTCAAAACTCTCAAACCATGGTTGGAAACATGAGACATTGGATAGCCATTATCCGCATAACTCCCAAGTAGCCAGTCTTGGAACCAACGAAAACAATCCTATTTCTGCCAGAAATGCACTGAACTTTGGAAAACTGTCTTGTTCAGATTCAATTATGATTTTATGTTGTGGAAGTTGTAGAGGCAGTTTGGGTAGTTGTGATGGCAAACTAATTCGCTTAGCTTTCTGCGGCCAGTGAATCAAATCTGCAAATATCCCCTCGACAAAGCGGGCAAACTCTGCAAGAATAAGTTAGTAAAATGCACCAATGACCAAAGTATAGACAAGCATTTTGATCTAGATGAAAACAATACAATTAACTAAAATGATGAAAAAAATATTACCAACATATGAGAGTAATGGGATTTACGAAATCTATAAGAATAAAGTTTCCATATACAACAGTACTTTCAGAATGGAACAAAGAAATTTTCTCCTATATCGAACACAGAAAAGTAACAGAAATAGAAGAGATTTGATTCTTGCAATACAATTAATAGATTGCAGGTATGACATTAAGTTGCCAAATATCTGAATCAGGATACTGTCTAACAAGAACATGACTGTTAAGCAGTACTTGCAGCAAATATTGCAAAGAACTTTTTCTACTGATTTTGTTCCTCATGAGTATGCTAGACATCAGTTAAATTATGTTCAACCTTGAGTTTGTTTTCTGGCTTTGTGCCAGTATCAATTTCAGCAACCAGAATATGCCTACTACACACTAATTACCAAAAACAAAACAAAAAAACACAATACACTACTGATCAATTCAAACTTGTGATTTGCTCTCCTTCTGATCAAACTATAAAAGTTTTTAGTGAAGGGAAAAAGACATGCAATGATAGAGTTTAAATCAAACATGATAAAGACGAGTTAAGAGAGGTCGTTAGTCGTACATTCAGGATGTCAAAAAGGGGAAAGATACAATATTATAATCCACCTCATACCTGTGAATCTCTTTCAGCCACTTGTCTATACATGTCCTGTGAAATTCATGATGGCAAGGCAATACCCGCATGCAGTCTCCTTCATCATACTCCACAAGGCATATATAGCATCTATGTTCAGATAAATGAATAGTTATGGAAAGAAGAAAAATGACTGCCCACAACTAAGCACCATATGCATTGCATCTTGAATCTGTTAAAAAGAAATAAGTGAATGCAAACTCAAATTTGAAACTGATCTGAAACACAGACAAGTCCGGAGTTTCTAGATTCAGTCAATTAGCCCATACTTCGGATATAATTTGTTACATTCTTTGGATCCACGGTAGTTATTTATCTATTGTCAAATAAATTTTAGCAAAACAATATCTTGCCATGTCCTGGTGAAATAGGATAACCTTGTTAATATTTCCAACAGCTTTTGGCAAAAGAAGTTTTACATATTCAAATGTGTAAGCCTTTCATATAGTTGATAATCGAAAGAGTTGTCTGTTGTAGACATTTGCCTTTACTGAGAATTATGCTGTTGATAAAGCAAATTCAGGTAGATGATTGTCCTAATCGTAAGATTCAAGAATAGTGAACATGCAGTTTACTAATGCCTTGTGACTGATAGCCAAAAAAAGGCAAATAACAGCCACAAATCACAAATACAATGCCACAGCCTTCGAAAATCTATCTTTTCCTTTTATTACATGAAAACAAAATCAATCTTTGCATCAACAGTGAGCTTACTCCACCGAAAAAATATAAAAACAGTATTAGTAAGGCAAACTCTAAAGCCTATTCAAAACAAGAATGGCAAACAAATTAGTAGAACTTGACTTTATGACTAGCAAGGTCCTAACATGGAACAGAAAATACAAATACATAAGGTTAATCCAGAAAAGTTGTCAAAATCTTTGTTTAACAAACTATTTAAGTAAAGATCAAAGCTTCTCATCCAGGGAAAAAAAAGGAAAAAAAATCTAGACATGAAAGTATAAACACTTACTGTGCTGCCTCCTCGTTCTGAAGTTTTTGAGACTGAGACTTCAAATATAATTTCAGAGGCAAAGATTCTACAACTTCATTAGGTGCAGGTACAGACCCAAGAGAAGATACAGAAGGACGGGAGGACAATACAACAGATTGCTGGTGAATTTCATCCAGAACCTAATTTAATATGTATAGAGGATTCAACTTAAAAATAAAAAAGGTTAAATAAAAAAGGGGAGGAAAGTCATCACAAAAGATAACAGCAGATTACCTCAAATAGAGCTTCAGCTAACATGACAATTCTCGAAATGCTAGCCCTAGCACTAGAGTTATCATTTACATTGGTCTCCCGGTTACTAACACGACATGTACAACGACCAGTTCTGTGTTGACCAGATAAAACACAAGACCTCTCATGTCCAGACAGGTTTTCAAAACGGCTCCCCAATCGCTGAAGCGCACGAACCTACACAATTTAATGTATTGATGACTAAGCATGACAAAGTTATCAAGAGGGAAGTACAGATGATGGAGAGAGGCAGGGAAAGTAGGCAAGCATAATTTCAAAAATCTACAGGCTTGTAACATAAAATATTTTCGGAAACAAGGAATCACGCAATTAATATGATCGAAGAGGGTGACAATGTTTTAAGCTGTCTCCTAAAGTGAGCTTCCAAACAACTGGCACACCTCTACCATAATGGACAGAATTGTTTTACAATATTTACAACTACACTCATTTGAAAAGAATTTGAAAGACAAACTATCAATTCCAGACGTCAGATATAGGTCTTCATTTCTGCCAGAAAAGTTATGAAATACATTGATTCTACAAACCTGAGACCGTATTCTTCTCCTTCGTTCCAAGAAATTTGACCTATGTTCCAGCAGATCATGATACCTAGCTTCTCTTGACCGTGAAGTTTCAACCTCATCGTCTTGAATGCTGAACAAGGAGGACATGCTAGATGGAGGATAGCTAGATGTAGCTGGAGAAACGATAGTATTACCTTCAGATTCTGATATCCTCATCTCACCACCCAATGCCTGTCTCCCATTATCCCGGCTAGCATCTGTTAGTTCTCTCTCTTGTTGCAAAGGACAAAATGAAATGTCAGAAAGTGATGAGCGTCGAAGAACCCTGTCACGAAGTCTCCCAACACTAAGGGTTCTGCTAAAACGAACATTACGCTCTGCAGGTTCTCGAGCTCCAGGCCGCCTATCAGAAGCTCTTGTTTCAATACTATCCAGATCACCGAGAATTCTTGGAGAATGTAAGTTCCCATCTAGTCTAACTCTGGATCTAACACCATCTCTACCAGCATCATGAGTAGAAGAAATTGCCTCGTTGTCTCGTAGATTTTCCAAGTAATTAGATGCTTGATTATTAAAATCTAGGTGAGTAGAAGTGCTTTCATAATGTTGTGCAGGAGTTCTACTGATCAGGGAAATAGGCGGTGAGTCACTACTTTCTTCAGTTTCACATTCTCCACCAGCAATACTGCTGACCGACCTTGGATGAATGTGAATCTCATCTTCATCATTAAACATTCTTAGATTTCCAGAAGGTACAGGATAAGCTCTTGAGGAGCCTAAGCTGGTTGCTCTGTTTAACCTAAAGCTCACATTACCAGGAATAAAGCTGAAGCGTGAAAGGAAGCGACTTGGGGATGTCCACGACTGAGTAGAAGGAGCTCGAGCAGAACTGCTGCCAGTTCTGGAGGTGTTATTTCTGATACTTGCTTGATCCCAATCATCAAGGTCAACATTGGAAGATATACATGGCATTTCATCTGATTGCCCAACCTTAACCTTTGTGTAACACTCTATTTTCACCTGATCTGATTCTACATTGGCATGATTTCTAGATGAATCATTGCCTTCATTTTCTTTGTTCTCATGAACACAAACCTGGGGGGAAGAGATACACATTTGACAGTCAAAAATCCTACATCATTATGCTAAGTGTAAACACTATAAAACATGTCAAAAAAATACATAATGATCAAACAGAAAATAGACAATAATATCAATTATAAAGGTGCAGAACGTAGTTGTTAAAACAATTCACGTTACATGTTATGCAACTTTTGGCATATTCAACAGAAACACTTGTGATTGATCCACATTTTTTCATCAACAGGGATAGTAAGAAGTCCACACTTCAAAATTCACATAAACAATTAGGAGCAGTCATGTCATTTTTGGATCTCAAGATTGACTCAATAATACTGGATAACCTTGATTCCTTCTCAGTGAGGATCAAGTCAGTACAATTTTTGTTGAAGTCGCAATATCAGAGTCATTGTTTATAATGAAGATGATGAAAATATTTCCTCCTCTTTTTCAAAACCATAAGAGAAGGTCTTTCAAAACTCAGCTTCTCATTGGACGCATTTAACACAAGGTTGAGAACAGTGAGCTATAGAAAGAACCTTCATCACTACAGACCAATTCGCTAATCCGCCTAAACCTCACCCAAAACCGAAATGAAAGTTATTCAAAGGTCAAAAGTTGCTGCAAAAATGAAAGTTCTTAACTACTATGAAAAATGATCAAATAGTAAAAGGAACTTCTTCTGTCAAATTAATTGTCATCCCAACCGGATAATCAAAACTTATTACAAGCCATATGAACAAAGTAAATTCATGAATATGAGAGAAGGGAAAGAACAAGCCAAGTGGAATGATTAAAACTAAATACTAAGAGCTGCATCGCACTCTTTAAAGAAAAAGAGAAAAGGAACAACTGAAAAAATAGAAGGAAACTGAAGGGAGTAATAATTAGTGACTGACATTCACACGGTCACCATTGTAACCATCATCAAGAGATCCAGATGGACTTCCCAGACAATAAGACTGAAACACCCTACTCCCTTTAGATCTTCCTTTCCGTCCACTTCCACTTGAAGACGACGATGGTGACCCACCACCGCAATAGGATTTGCTTCCACTGGAACCCATCTTCACCTCCTTTCACAATGTTTTTGCTTCCTTAAAATATCACCGTAATCACATCATTGGCGCCAGAAAGACCAAACCTCTATTACCAAGCTTGAGACTTATCTTCAGATCTGAAGTTGACTTAACTTGATACAAATAAAATGGATTTTAAGCATTCCATTGTACAGGAAACTGACGCGGAGCATTGAAGGTGATTTATAATTAAACAACAAAGACACCTGCAAAGAATGAGAAAAGGGGGGAAAAAAGAAGTGGGTTCAGAAAACCCTTTAGAAGATCCAGCCTAAATAAAGAGATAGATAATGCATTTCATTGTCAAACTACAAAGTATTGATGGAGTAATAAAAGAGCAATTTAGGAGATGAAAATGGGATTAGTTCGATGAAAGAAAGAGACAAAGTAACTTGCAGAAAGAGAGAGGAGATGGGACAGGAACAAGAAAGAAGTCTGCCTTTTTAAGGGAGTGTTCCTTCTTCTTCTCCTTCTCTTCTTCTTCTGTAAGACAAAGAAAGAAAAGAACAACCTTGCATTTAGAAAGGAAATGGGGTTTGAAGCTTAGATGTTCAAACACAATTTGAGGCTGTATTTGTGGGGGTGTATCTGCTGGAACACCCACATGGGAATGGGATTTGATGAACTCTGTGCTGTGCCCCTTTTTCTCGTTAACGCTTGCCTGTCAAGTGTCCACTCATCAATACCGTCTTAAATAGCGCCCCGCTCTACCTTGTCGTTGTCCACTTGTTTTTTCAAATATATATACATCAACTTTTTGACTCTATTCTTCTGCTCCTTGTCAGCTCCTCCCTCCTAGTTACTTCGGCTCAGCTCGTCAAGTCCACAACAATCTGAATTAGGGAAAAAGATGAATTTACAATAACTATGCAGAATGTGATTTTCCCAGTGTTTTCACTTGTAGTTTGCTAATCATAGAGCAGGTATTTACCGGGCTTGCATCTAAAATCAGATATATTCAATCAAGAGAAAATCTGCTGACCAGAACGAAGAGAAAAATCTCTGCTAGTTGGTGTATAAATCTTAAGAGAGAATGGTAAGTCGCAATTAATGAAGTGACCAATTATAAACTATACCATTAAGATCCATCGTTTGTTGCATGATACAGTCCTTCCTAACTCATGTTTCTTGTAATTGGACCAAAACTATTGAGGAAGTTTGGATCTTTTGTTGTGTAATGGATTGGGGTTTTGCCCTAGAACAAGTGGGAAGGCGAAAACAGTAGAGAAAGTCTGGACCCTTTCTCGAGCAATGGATTGGGGTCTTGTTTGTAGAGCCTAGGACCAATATCGGCTCTTCAGCTAATACTTCTCATTTCATCATCTTTCTGAAACTGAAAAAAAAAAGAGAAGAAGGGTTCGTTACTGTTAAATTGCGGGTGAGAAGGTTGCTTTGGCTGTAAATATGCCTCTTTGCAGTGGAATGTTATTATTTTTCTGTTTTCCCAAGTTAGAATTACATTGAGGACGTGGTAGAATGATTATTCTTACTGCCGGAATAAATAAAGTATTCTTAAGAATAGAATTATTATTCTTATAGATGAAGAATACAATAAAAAAATTTTATGCTAACGTTTAATTTGAAAATAAAAACTTAGAATGGTAAAGAATTAACTAATAAAAAGATTAAAATATTCTTAATAGTTCTCACTAATTACATTATTATCATTATCATTATCATTATTATTATTATTAATTGCCTTATTATTAATTTTCTTCTTCTTATTATTATTATTATTATTATTATTATTATTATTATTATTATTATTACATAGTTAATGATGATCGCTATTAGGTTTTGTTATCTATAGTTTGACTCATGTCAACATTCATTCTATAGTCTCAATTACAATATAAAATAAAATAAGAACGATATTGAAAATAAACTTAGCCTAGGGCTTTAAATGAGTAAAAAATTATTTAGTTGAACAAAAAAATAAGTTTCAACCATATTTAAAATAACTTTACAAATATTTAAACTGCAGCGTAATCTTTAATGTGTGATAAGAAATCTTCTCACTCACCTAAGTCTCCGAGAAGGCACAATATTGAAAAATACAAATATTTGTACAGGATGATAAAGAATTTTGCTTGAAGCAGTATCTCTTTCACCATCTGTTAGTCCCTCTATCTTACCCAATGCACCATCTAACTCTTCAACTCTTTGTTGAATAATTATTTCGATCCTAATACTCTTACATAATTTATCCGATCTCTTTTATGTTATCACCCAACAAACTAGCATCAGCAATAATTCAATCTACATAGCTTGGTTCTCCCGTATTATTATTCTTTTTTTCTTCTTTGCTGATATATTTTCACATTGTCTTTCAACAGTTGATGTTTGAGGTTGGGTAAAGGATTCATCAATGTCATGCGAACTATGCTCAATTTTATATTCATCTTCACCACCTTCATTTACCCTACCTAGACTTTCTTGCTTTTTCATTTTTCAAGAATATCTATAGCAGTTTGTGCATCATTTCTAATTGCACGATCTTCTCCATAGATCTCAGTCAACTCATTATAGAAAGGAAAATTCTTCCTTCAAAATTGAGCAACATTTTTGTGACTCTAACAAGATGAAAAAAACATTAATAATTTATATAAATGACAAGAAAGTAGTTAAAGAAAATACTTAAAATAAGTTAAAAGTTCAATACTTACACTTAAGTAAGACTCCCATGCATGATCTATAGCAATGATGATCTTCCTTTCGCTATCCCATCCAAATCCACTAATTTCTTTCCTTATCATATCATATACAACGCTCAACTCTTTCTTTAAAGTCTTAATCCTAGACTCTATGTGAGGTCTTGCTTTTAAATTTGAATTACGAAGTTTTGTTGCTGCCAATCTTTCTAATTAATTCAGATAGTCAACTTTAAATCCAATAATAGCATTGTATATTATCAGATTATGCAAATCAACCATACAAGAAACTAGCACAACATCCTCTTTATAGTTCCACTTTCTTTTTGTTCCTTTTGAACTTTGAAGATTAGTAGTTGACCAGGAATACCTCGACATACTTATCTAGCAAATTAAAGCAGTATTGACAAATAAAAAAATAATCATCATAACAAAGGAAAAATAAAACATTCATAAAATTTTTCATGCTATTAATATTAGGCATCAACAACTTATGGAAACAATATAGTCCACAATAACAGCGTACAACATAAATAACAAAGAGTACAACATCTTGCAAAAATAATAATATAAAACCCCTTAACACTCAAATATAATAGAATACCTAAAAGATGTCAATTTTTATTTTGCCTAGATGTTCACCATTCATTGAACATTTCGTGTGCTATCAATTCTTTAGTTTGTCCATCCATTAGTTGGATCAATAGTATTTATAAAATCCTCCTCAACAACTAAATTTGTGTGAAAATAATCCCCTAAATCACTTTCCATCAAATCAAAACTTATCTCCTACCTAATAAAATTATGAAGCAAACAACAAGCTATAATAATTCGATTATGTGTCTTTATTGGATAAAATGATAGACTCCTAAGAATAGCCTACCTAATTTTTAGTAACCAAAACACCTCTCATTTACATTATGTGCAGCTGCATGTTTCATATTAAAAAATTCCTCTAGGGTTCTTAACTGGTAACTTTGACGTCATTCATTCAAATGGTACCTTTGACCTGTAAATGATGCAAGGAAGCCCTTATAATTTGTATAACTTGAATCAACTAGGTAATAGCAACCTATATTAAAAAAACATTATAAAAGTTATTTAATTTACATTATCTCACATATAAAATTTCAAACAACCTTCCTATATCATATAGGAAAACTTACCATCAGGTACTTTTAGTCAATGTCTCCTATTAATTGCATCATGAAGAGCTTGACCATCAACTACTGACCTTTCTTATCTAGGAAAAACATAAACAAATTGCATGTCAGGTGTGCACACACCTAACATATTTGTTGCAACGTCACCCCTTATGAGTTCAAAATTTAGATTTATATTTAATTGCACATTAACCTGATATATGTCTCATCTAGAGTGCCTAAGCAATTCTACAATAATGAGGAACCTTATTCAAATGAAATAAACAATAATGAGGAACCTTATTCACATATACTATATTTTCTTATAAAATAAACCATTTCCACCAATGGTCTGAAGGATTTATTGGTCTGGGCTCAGGTTTAAAACAAAAGATCTTGCAAATGCTTTACTGTATTCAAAATATTATGAAAACATTGGCTAATTGTCTCTCCTGACTTTCTAAAATTTTTCCTAATAACTCCATTTTTAACATGATGAGTAATAATATGTAAGAAAATTACTACTTGTTTATCAATAAGCATGTTTTTTGTTGACTTTAATCCTCCTATACTTTCTAGCATTTCATATAGTTTAAATTTTTTTTGCCTATTCAGCCTAACCATTGAATTACATGACTCATCATTGTCATACACAATTCACGTCATATAATCTCGATTTGTGTAAAGATTTAGAAAATAACATCTAGCTCTTGGCCTATAACTATATAAAGTTATCTCTGATGCCAATAAACTCAATAGCCAACTAATAACATTACACGTCTCCAACCATACAGTTAAGACAACCACAAGCCTTTTTCTTCTTTTGGCATTTCTACTCAAACTCAAACGAGTTATGACTGTAAGAAATAAATTTTCTAATATATTTACATAAATTTGTTCAAAAAAAGGTACAATGTAAGAAAACAACCATGAAATAATTAAAAATAATTGATAGCATAAAGTAGAGTAAGAGAGAACAGTTACTCATATTCATCGATGCTCCACTGTTATAACATAATGCTCGTAAAAATTAACTTAAGAACCAATGAAAGTTTAACAATCAAAATCTTAAATTAGAAGCTACAAACTAAAAGATCTTAGGGTAATTTAAGTTGAGTTGTATAAACACAAAACCCTTCTTTGTCAGTTTTTCATAAAAATGTATTTCAACAAAAAGGAATTCAAGAAAGAAAAGAAATATACTGAAAATCATAAAAAGAACTTATTGCTAGAAATGAAACAAAAATGGGTAAAATGGCAATAACAACATTAAGTTTGATGGTAGAAGCTTCAAAGAGTATCTAGTAAACAATCCCTACCAATCAGAAGTCAACCATTAATATGTAAGTTTCTGCAGTTGTAAACATTAGCATGATGAGTTCACACTTGGTATCTATATGCACTAAAGTAATGAAAAGGCATGTATCCCAATTATTTTTTGGTTTGAACTTTTAGGACATCTATACTATCTTAGAAAAAGCATTCAACATCATTAATTGTAAGACAGATTCAATTACATGGTCATCATTTCCGTGGTCTTCGTCGTCAAGTCTAATATTAACTAAAATATCCTTGCAAATAAATAAGTGATTTATGGTATGCAGGGGTAATATAATTAATATTGGTCTTGATGGTCATGAAGGTTACCGAACTTTTTTCTTGTAAAAATAAATCAATGCTATATTTTAAGGAGTTCCTTTTGATTCTTGAAGTGGTTCAGCCGAGGAGCGGTGCACGTAAAAAGTCCCTTATTGTGAAAAAATTCTGGGTGTTCTGCCTAATTATAGATATTTCGGTAGTTATTGTCTCTCTTTTATTCCTTTCTCTCCTCTATTTGAGTTTGCTTTACATCATTTAAGAGAATTTATTTCTAACATCCAAGTAAAAAAGAAGTGCTTAAAGGACTACAGAAGCAAAAGCCAACGAGAGGTGTTATCTTTGTGAACAGTTCAATAGTACATCACATAGCGAAACAATCAACTTCTATACCAACACCATTTTCATTCATTAGAATCATATAGATCTTCAATTGCTTTCTTGTATTCGTATTTGTATTTTTTGTAGTTTCGATTTATACTGATTTTTGGGTCTTAAGGTCAAAGTTAAAGTCAAAAGAGTTTAAGCTATTAAACAGAAGATCTCAAGAATGGAAACAAAACCCAAATCTTTAATTAGACAAAAACTTAATTGAACTCCAATATTGTTGTATCAGAATCCTTATAAAATAACATTACCTTCTTGTCCTGGAAGTTAGAGGGGCTTCTTATTCAAGTAAGAATAGAATTCCAACATTTTTTTCTATATATATAATCAACCTTTTGATAAAAGAAAGCTTAAACTTTTCTTACAAATTTTGAGTTTTCAATTAAAAGATCTAATATTTTCTTTTGACAGTAATTCCTAGTTTCATATCCTAGGAGTGATTCCTAAACTACCAGTTGTTTGTTTACTTCACTAAAATTCCATCAATTTTTTAACTTAAGTTTCCAGCAATCCAATTCTAAAATTTCAGCAACTGTTACTAAAATTTTAGAAATTCTGAATTTCTAGCAACCTAACAACACCCAACAACCCAGTTTTCTAATTTTTGTGCATTTTAGCTACTAGTTTGATATCTCTTCTATTTGTTCTAGATAAATATGATTACAACTAAAGTTGAAATCAAACACCATGGCGCTATTGTATTTATGTTCTAGTTTGAAACACAATTTTATTGAAAACAACAACAATGCAAGTTAACCAAAGTAGCTAAGTCTTAAAAAAGATTGAAGTTCAATGTTTTTCACTGAAAAGTCGCCAACTCTCATTGACAAATGATAAGTCTTTAGAATTTTTTTTAGTTTTTTACACCGCCAAATTAAATAATCATCTTTGTTTCTGTTAATTATGTTAAGTGAAATTTGAAGCTTCCTTAACAACATGCTAACACATTTATGCAAGTGAAGTCCAACCTTGTTCTCCATAATGAATGAGTTAGTTTCATTTTCAAGTGAGAACAATCCATAATGGCAGACTTCTACCACCAATAATTTCAGTGGGAACTGCCACTAATTGCCATTTTCAATGAAGAGAACAAAACCCAATCCCTCACCCTATCGAAAACCAGCAACAAAACACAAACATAACCCCATTCTGAAACTTAATCATCCCATAGCAATCTTAGAAAAAAAAAGATAAAAGGATGAATATTGAGGTAGAGAGAGAGTGTAATAGCCCAAACAACCACCCACAAATATTGTCCGCTTTGGGTTTCCCCTTGGGACAAACCCCTCCCGGTTTTGCTCTTCTCACTCTTGGAAAAACGCGTCTTAGGGGGAGAGGTATCCATACTCTTATAAGGCATACTTCGTTATCCTCTTCAACCGATGTGAGATCTCACACTCTCCACCCCCTTAGTGTAGCGCCCCCTCACCGTAGGGTACATATCGGAACGCCCGAAGGTCCCTCCGACACGTATCCCACGATAAAGGTTCACTACCAGAAAATTTCGCTAATATCCATATGGCATCGCAGT